>JAJOOS010008602.1:0-36229 GCA_029582725.1 Solanum chiquidenum
AACAGATTTTCTGAACAGACACGTTCCTTGCTGCAAATGGCTATAAATAAGAAGTCTTTTTCATTTTTTAAAACACTGAAATTTTTTTCCTCTCTGCATACATTTTCTTACATAAATAAAATAGTCGATCGACTGAGTCTGTGTGCTCTTGTTGCTGTTATTGCGTTCACTGAAGTTATTGAAGTTTGAGGTACCGCTACTTCTTTAACAGGTTAATCCATTTTATCTTGGGAGGAATTAATCTGCAACCTCGGGTACAGTGAGGGAATTAAATTTCTTAAGGAAACAAAGTGGTTTCTGTGGACTCGGATTAAAATCATTTTGTCTATTTCATCTTTTTTCTGTTTCTGTATTTTTAACTAACCTGAATACAGGAGACAACAGTTACCACACCTCTATTACAAGTAGCGTTATCCAAAGTAAGAGTGACCTTTTTTTCAATACCCCATTTCAATTAGTAAAGGACCAAAACTGCAGCAGAATACGGAGGGGGCACATGGCGAAAAATCAACACTCTTTTTTGAAGAATCCAATTTGACGCTAAAGAAGTCCACATGTCTGAGGTCAAACATACTCTACTAGGAATCACTGCAAGCTCATTCTTTAGATATTCTTTTTTCCTATCATACATCTTTAAAATAACAAACTTGGCAGTATTTCTTGAAACAGGTTTCACAGTTGAATTTAAGTACAAAAGGATATCCGTATTTCATTGAGTCTGCTAGAAAAATCTTCGTATAGACATTACATTGAGCTTTTAACATTTCATTACTTGTTGCACGAGGCAATTTCTTAAAACTTTTCCAAACATCAGAAGTATTCTTTTTTACTCGTTTTGTAGGGACCGACGATCTAATCTCACAGGATTCATCATAGACGTCCTCATTAGCCTCTGTAGACATCTTTTCCTAAAATAGAAAATAAAATTTTTATATATAAAAGACAAACCATAAAAAGGAGCCAAAAACATGAAATCTAAGCCAAACTGTATATAACATATATTTATAAAGAAGGATTCCTCTACCACAAAAAAAATTCTGAGATCAGGAAAAAAGATTCCTCTACCACAAAAAAAATCTTGAAATCAGGAAAAAGATTTCAGAGGAGTTAATAAAAAACCTTAGCTCTAAAATTTCAAACAAAGAAAAAAAGGGAAGATGAGGAAGAAGGTTTCAAGCGGAAAGTTGAGAGACTTACCCGCAAGTCTTCGTGGTCGTGGTCGTGGTTCGTGGAAGAAACAATGAAGTTTGATGCTGAAAAATGCTTCTAAGATCTTGGGAGAAAAGTTCGTTAGTCTTCACTATAACCCAAACTTATATTTTATCCATAATTCACCCATTAAATTACCCATATTTTAATGGGTTAAATATGAGCATAAGCCCAAATACTACCCATATTTAAAAATCACTCTTTCTACCCATATTTAATGGTCGGGTTTGCGAAAATTGGGCCTAAATTGCCGGCACAATCACCACCATGACTTGAAGAACTGTCTGAAGAAGAGTTATAACAAGGTAAAGGAACAGAACGGACTCGATCCGGCTAACATCATCTAGTAAGAGGTTAAGTACCTCTTCTAATGTTTTCCCTGGAAGATCAGATGCACTTTTCTCCCCACCTATCTGCAGAATCTTCAGGGTAAGTTGCCAAGGCACATTAACTGTTGCAATAGTAGTGGGTGAACGTAATAGTGATCTTTTGTGGTTACTAGGTACAACTTTCCTTTGTTGTGATTGTGAATTGTGAAGTTTCCTTGGTGTGTGATGGTGAAGATGAAGTTTATGTTTTGTTGTATCGATGGGGATGAAACTAGGTTTGGTCTTGTAGTGTGGTTGAGATCAAGTCTTTTGCGAGATGAAATAACATTACTTGCATCTTTTTGTTAGGCTGTAATTGTCCCCTTTTCTATTTACAATCCAAAACTTAAGAAAATGCATAGTACGTAGTACTAAATAACATGGTGGAAATGAAAGTCTGCCACTGAAAGAATCAGTCAACAATATCACTATTACATATTCTAACATGCTTTACTTCTTAACAAAGGCGACATGCTAGCTCATTATATTTTGATGAATGACAGTTAAAAAAATAAACCAGGTGACACTGATTAATCACATTAGACATAAATAGGTGAGTCTGTCAAGTCTATTATTTCAGGACAACTAGCCGAAAGTCTTCTTCTTTTGTTGTCTGCACGCACTTTGGAGCATGGAGGAGTAAAAACATCAATAACCTCAATGTCACTAGGCAAACCAGCATTCTTGGTTGCCAATGAATCATGATAGGCAGCATCCGTTTTTGTTGAACACATCTTGTTGGCCTGCTTCTCACCAAATTCATCATCCAATTCATGTCTCTCTTTCTTGTCTGCTATATGAAAGAAATCACCTTGAATTGAAGATGACCTTTCTACTGGCGAGTCGATAATAATATATGAGTGCTCTCTACCGCGAGTGCTATTTTCTCCAGCACGTTTGTCAAGCTCTTTCCAATCAGTGTGTTCATCGTCATTTTCATCGGTGCTGTCTTTGTCTTGATTACTAAAAGAACTGTTAGAATTTGCGGAGCCAGCTGATATTTCGTCTGTTAATTCTTCACTATTTTCCCATTCGTTGGTTGTATACTCATCCCTGTCAATTCCTGTATAACAGGGAAGTTCATCCAGTGCACAAATATGGACTCTCATGTGCTCTGGAAGACTAGGACAACCAGCTGAATGCATCTTGTATTTTGTGGAGAAGAAATTTACTGTGAGATTTAGGCTGAACATAGAAGACAAAACTTAATGACACTCCAGGAGAACAAAATTCAATCAGACTCGTCGGTTCACCTCAGACAAAACAAATTATATACCTTTGCCACTCAGGGAGAGTAAGCATTGTATATGCCAACTTAATCTTATTAGCAACTCCTCCAAGAGTTTTGAATGATGCTGCTGCCTGTCTAACTGCACGGGATTCTACTGGATGCTGCCAGGCCCATTCAAACTGCAATAAAGAGAAGAAAAAATTGATATCTTAAAATAGTGAAGCAAATTCAGGTTTCAGATTAGCAAACATCAACTGGCACAAACGAAGTGAATATGCATAATTGTGAAATAAAGTGGAAATTTGACATGAAAATTAAGGCAACAATTAGCAGTGCATTAAGAGCGTCAGTGACCAGAGGTAACCCAACCAAAATTTATGGTAACAAAAACAGTTTATGACATTTGGATTGGTTTCTCGAGAACAACGTGCACGATTGGATTTCGACCAGGAGAATTGGTTTAAAGGGAATGTTTGGATTTAGGTTTGGTTGAAAAATACAAATACCCTCTGCTTAGAGTTTATTTGGAAATTGTATTTAGTAGATTTTGTAAAGAAGATAAATGTAGATTACCTGGAGGGCTGATACATTGGTAGGGAAGCCATATATGCATAAAATCATCTCCCAGGGACGCTTCCTCTTGGTCCTCAATGCACCCATCCTTACCTCTCCATTGTGCTGTCGAATTCTACGGCGAGGATTAACTGTAAATCTGCCCAAACAATTAATTGATTACCGACGCCAAAACCAATATATATATATATATATATATATATATATATATATTATTTTGTCTGTTTCAATCACAGTCACTGGATCCGTTCAATTCGAGATGAAAAGGAAAAACAAAGAGTAGAAATTATACTAATAAAAAAAGTGGCAGGGGAAAGATATCTAACTAGCTTCAGTTACATCTATTAAGGAAAAACAAATAGAAAGAAAAGTTCCCCCATCGGAACCCTAAATTGGAGAGGAAACGAACCCGATGTAAGTGTGGCCTTTGAATCTGGGGCACATAGATGTAAGCAAGTAGCAGGCAAAGAACCTGCTTCCTTCTACTTCTTTACCCTCATGATCTCCTCCTTCTGAACAAACTTTCTTCTGCTCCCTCCTCTCCTTCCGTTTCCCCATCTCTCTCTCCTCTTTCTATCACTGTGTGAAACTCTGCAGACAGCGAAGCATTTGGGGATAAATTCGACCGTTGTGATGCCAGGGTTTCAATTTCCCCTTTTCAACGGCCTTGTGGGCTTTCTCGATGCTATCCGCCACATAATTTTGATCAGCTGCTGTTCCTGTTTGAGGTCATGAGAAAATGTCTGAAAAATCCTTTATAGACTTCATTAAATTTATATTTATACTTTAAATTAAAATGAGATAAATATTCGAAACACATCTAAACAATTTCATTTTTTTTAGTTTCATACCTAAACTATTGAGTGTGTGAGTTTTATACTTAAACTATCATTTTTTTAGTTCAGTGGTGCATGTAAAACACTCTCTATTATTTGAAAAAAATTTGACACATGACATTCCACATAGATAAAATATTTCACCTTGAAAAAGATTAAATAATAAACTATTAGTATTAATTAAAAATTAAAGTTTAAAGTATTACTACCCCAAAAATAATAATTTTTGAAAACATAAAATTAAAATTATTTTTCTTACCCCACTCCACCACCTCCCACCCTCCTCACTGGACAATCCCCGTTCTTTATTTTTTAAAATTTCTTTTATAAAATATTTTTTAAAAATTCATACTTCACCCCTTCTCCCCTCCCCCAAACCACCAACTCATTCCCATAAAAACTGATATTATTTTATATTTTAAAAAAAATATTTTTTACCCACCTTATCTAATCCTCCGCTCCTAATTTATTTTAATTTTTTTATATTTTTCTCGTTTTGCGTTAGATATGTACATAATTTTTTAAGAATTTTTTTCTACTTGTGTAACGGATATAACATAAATAAAAAATTTATTTTAAAAAACGTCTTGTGGAGAATAAAAAATTAATTTCCTGAAAAGGTATGTATATCTAACACAAAAAGAGAAAACAAATTGGAAAGAGAGGGATAGATGGAGTGGGGTAGAATTATTCTTTTTAAGAAAATAAATAATATCTAAATTATTATTTGAAGAGGGGTGGGGGGGGGGGGAGTAAAAAAAATTAAATACTTTTAAAAAGAAATTTAAACAAAAAACTAAAAAATAGGGTGAGGGTACGGTGAAGAGGAAATGATGGAGTGGGGTAAGAAAAATATTTACATTTTATTTAAAAAAAATATATTTTTTGGGATAATAATTTTTTATTTTTTAATCTTAATTAATACTAATAATATATTTAATTTTGTGAAGGTGGAATGTTTTGTCCATGTGGAGTGTGATTGACAATTTTTTTAAAAGTAAAAGAGCTAGTGTAGTACACACACCATGAAGAGAGTGTAATAAAAAAGAGATGTGTGTTTCTCAAACTAATAAGTGATAGTTTATGAATGAAACTCATACTCTCAATAGTTTAGGTATGAAACTAAAAAAAAAGATAATTTAGATGTATTTTTGACATTTATCTCAATTAAAATAAAAGGTAAGGATGTATGTGTCTCCATTGAAAACAACTTCTTTCAATTATTAATAGCCTTAAAAAATACTTTCTATTTACTAACAAAACTTAAAATACACCCTCAATCTATCACATGACATAACAATGCTCTCAAATTTTTGTAAAAGTGTGGGACTTTCACGACCCAGGGGTGCCCTTAGATGTAACATGACGTACAAGACCCCGAAAGGCCCCATACAAGCCACTCAACATTCATAACATAAAAAATAGAACATAAGAAGTAAAACATCATTTCAAGTCCAAAAGTTTTTATAAAAGAAAGTGGAAGTCTAAAACACTTGTCTCATTAACCATCTAATACAATAGAATTAAATTAGGCTTAGCCTACACATCATGTCAAAAACTAAAATACAAGAAAGGAACTAAATAATAAAAGTCCGTCCTCGAAGCATGAGGACTCACCAAGCTCAAAAATATCGAAATCAACCACTAGCCACGAAACTGAGAAACCTGACTGTCGGACCCTATATTTGGGGAAATGTAGGCAAGAGTATGTGTTAGTACAAAACAATGTACCAAATATGATAGTTATGTAGACATTTCATGACATGCAATTAACCAAGCTAAAACATGATATAAGAAGGTTAGAAAACATAAGTCATAAAATAATGGTCAATGCAAGATACCATCTTTAGAATCTTTGAACGCATATGAGATACTTCTTGAAGTAACCTTAGTTCATTATTAATGTGGGAATTAAACTTAACCGACATAGAGACCATGTGAGCTATAACATGATCCTCGATGTTTCCCATACTGAAAAAGGTTGTCATGCTTGTCAAGGTAAGGACCATGAATTCTAGCTTAAGTGGACCACTAGCTAATGTCTATCTAGACAATCATCCTATGGGGGCACATAGGTAAGGGATAAGGATATTGCTTCTAGAAACCCGACCTCTATTAACGGGAGAGCCTCCATCTCAATATCCTCTCGATGCTAAGCATAATCCTACGGAATAGTCATTTCTTACTTGTTCTTATTATCCATGGAAGGGCACGTCATCTTGCCAATCCAAGCTAAGTCATAAGGCATCCATGGAAAGGTACAATGAAGTATCCAATTTAAGCTAGGTTTTATTAGGATAACTCCTTATCTTTGATTCAATTAGGAATTGAGACTTGACTTGAAACCTTAGGTTGAATCCTTTTTCTTCTTCAAGTTCTACAAAGAGAAATATTTGAGAGAGTTCTTCTTTTTGGTGAATTGAGGGATGATTTCTATTGGGAAATTTGTTGGTAAAAAGACTTATATATGGGTCTTAGACATAGGCAAAACGATATAGTATTAGGCTAGATTAATTAGGGAAAGACTCAACTGCCCCTAATAATAATTATCAGCCCACCATTCACGGACCACTGACGACGGACCGTGGTCAAGACGACGGGCCGTCCTGCACGACCGTCGTTCGTGGTCAGGAACATGTTTTTAGGCCACTGAACCATGGCCCCCAACCACGGATCGTGGTCTGACCAACGGTCCTTTGGTCAAGCCGTGATTTCATGACTTCTGAAGGTTTTGGGGTGCCCAGTCCACAGACCACACCCATGGTCCGTGGTCCCATCTACGGCCGTGGATGGCCTTCGTGGCTGTCATCTGCAACTTCCTGAAATTATCCATGTTACCCTCTTTCGTGTTCAAGATGTTACAATATCTCCCCCTTGGGATCATTTGTCCTCGAATGAGATTTTACGCATCACTTAGAGGAAAAAACTCTAAACTAGCAACCCATCATGCATGCAACTTCATCAAAATGCACACAACCAAAGAAAAATATCGACTCCAAGCTAAAACATACTTTAAGCATCATAAGGAGGATGAAAATTAGAAGCCCAACATGAATGAAAATATCATAATGCACATACCTGAGGAGGAAAAATATCAACTCCAAGCTAACAGTCGAGGAGGAAACATCCACTCCAAGCTAACAGTCGAGGAGGAAACATCCACTCCAAGCTAACAGTCGAGGAGGAAACATCCACTCCAAGCTAACATGCTCATATCATCATATCAAGTAGTCTACATGCAATTCATACTCAAATGCATATATATGAGGAGGAAACATCAACTCAAGCTAAACATGTTCAACATATCATCTCATGAAGTCTATAGGCAACTCATACTCAATGCACATCAACATGAGGAAAATCAATTTTGTAACGCATTTTCTTTCAAAACATAAGATTTTTCATGAACATGCATAAATAAGGAAATCATGGAAGACACATGACTCCAAAACAAAGAACAAACCATGAGAAACTCATTACCTCAAGCCAGAGTAGGAGTAGAAAGAAAAATATGAGGATATCAGGACATCATATCGGCCTCGGTCTCCCAAGTAGCACCCTCAACTAATTGATTCTTCCACAACAATTTCACGGAAGCAACATCTTTATTACTCAACTTCTTAACTTGCCGGTCTAAAATCTCAACCGAAACTTCTTATATGAGAGGTTCTCCTTAACTCTCAACTCAAATAATGATAATCAAAGAAGTCAAAAATAATTTATGTGTGAAAAATATTAAGATATACCTTGAACTTTGCTAGAAAGATCATAGCTACCTCTACATGAATTTTTTAAAATTAAAAATAAAAATTTCACTTCCGTTATATGAAGGGTATATGTGAGCCACTTTTGTAACAATAAGGATATATGTCACGACTTAAATACACCCTAGACATGACATGGTGTATAAGACCCCGTGAGGTCCTACACATGCCACTTGACATGCATTCAAAACAACATAATAGAAAATGTTGACACCCAATTTTAGACCTCCACAATATAGATTAATCATCGAGCTTCCTAAATTTCAAAACAATTTGAAATAATTGACTTTATAAAATTCAAAATATTTTTCAAGATATTTTAAATAGTTTGGTTACTTGATCACTTTTTATAATATTTTAAATGACAAACATATTATATAATTATCTATATAATTAATATATTTTATAAATATTCAAAAATCATCTAAAAATTAATAATTTTGTTTTGCTTAAATATCTTACTAATTAGTTTAGTTATATAATAGTTTACACTTTCGAATTAATTAGTTTATAATTAAGTCAATCATTTTATTTTGTTAAAATTAAGAAGCTCATTAATTAATTTATATTAATTCATTTTATTTAATCACTAGCCGATTTACTAAATGAATTCCATTTGACTATATTCTTAATTCACCGGCTAAATTCGTAATGCAATTGACCACTCAATTCGGTTAAAATTGTAACTTATTATCCAAATTCCTTAAACTCATTTGACCAAAATTTTGGAACTTTTTTTTACCTTTTTTCAGCAGCCCAAATCAATTCCCCTTCTATTTTCCACTAACCCCGACCCAATTCTTCCTATTAGCAGACCCAATACAATGCAATTCTTATTTCCTTTTCTCTAGCCCATTTCTTTTGTTCAAATCGGCCCATTTCTTAACTCCAATTCAATGTTCCCAAACCATCTTTCTAGGCCCAATTCTTTCAACCAGTGGCCCAATTTATAATTCCAAGTTCACAATTCCAATTCAAAGAACCCATAAACAATAACATCAGCAATACCAAAAGAACCATGAGACCCATGCGTCTTCTTCACACGAGAAACGATACAACAACAACGCATACCAAAACTCGACCCCACCCTGTACTTGCTTTCGTCTTCTTCACGCCTAAATCACCGGAAATCACGGAGAACCCAAAAACGTGATCATCTGCAAAACCCATAACCCTAGCGGCCTAGATCAGTCACTTCGTCGTTTCTTTTTCCCCTTTTTCAGAGATTTTCAATCTTTTCCACTATTGCTTTGACGAGAGAAAATAATTTTTTTGATTTCAAAATTCAAATTCATCCTCACTGTTTCCCCCCAGTCCAAAATCGATCAAAATTTCCTCCTATATATTCATCTCTTTCATTCACTATTAAAGGAGGACAAGAATTACTCACTGAATATTGAGAAATAAGTTTCTTTTCTTTCTTCTCGGAATCCATCGGAGTTTTTTTGGAGTTCATCGGAATCTCTTTTGTGGTGGAAGAACTGCAAGCTCGTTGTCTCAGCCAAGAAAGGTAAAATTCGTCCGGGTCCACACGAACTTTATCCTTGCCTTTTCCTCTGGGCCATGGAGGCCCAATTCTATTTTTATCGAGTCAGCTAGCCATAAAAATTGACGAACAGGTCCTAGAGTCAAAAGAAGCAACAAAACCGAGAAGTTGAAAAGATTGGGCCAAAGGCCCACTCTTAATTCAAAAAATTATATTTTTGGGCCTAAGCCCACTTATTTGCTATTATTTGTTAGACTAGGACAGGTACCAGTGATTCAAATGGGTGAAAGGCCCAAAACGAAATGGGCCCAAATATTGGCCCAGGTGGACAAGAAAACCAGATTTGGGCCCAAACCTCTTTCCCTCTTCATTTTGATTATGTTTATTGACTTGTTAATCTTAAGGTCGAAAAAATTCAAATCCCCGAAAGACACCCATTTTGACTTAACAATTTAACTAAATCGATCTTTTAAATGAACTTAAAGAATAATTTTGCAAATTATCTCATTTAGATAGTATTCCCATATTTCCCCCCTTTTTCCTTTTAAAACGATTCTAACTATAAAAAAATGTTCAATTCAAATTAAGTCAAACGAATTTAGCCAAATAATTGCCGGATAACCGCATATTAGCGGGCATTTTCTGAAATATTAATATGAACCCGGAACCCCTTTGAATATTTTTATTAGATTTCTGTTTTAATCTTTTGAAGAAGTAGTTTTCTTGATTTTTCTTAAAAATTTAGTGGCGACTCTAAACCAGTTTAAATGATATTTTTAAATAAAATAGAATGGCGACTCCGCTAGGGACTTGAACGGTTCTAACCTTAATATTAATTTATTTGGCTATGTGTTTTAATTGTCTACTTGCTTTATTTATCGTATATATTAAATTGTGACATTCATGGCATTCGATTCCGCCAAACGGTAAATAGATTGCATTAGGAAAGAAGGGGGTTACGTGGCTTACCACGTCTGTCCTTCAGAAAAAAAACACAAGTTGAATTCTTTGGAAGTGATAAACGAATAGTTGGCTTGTGGTCATCCAACGTCGTTTATTAGACTTCACTCCGTTGTTTGTCCGACTCGGGTAACCGTAATTTCTAAGCCAATTCTAGTCAACCAAGAGTAGAGAAAAACCAAATCTAAATCTAAGCATTAGCCTAAGACGACTTAATACCCAAGGTGTATTAAGTCCATTAGTAAAAACGCCAAAAATCATGTCCAAGGTCCACGACCTAACGACATATCATATTATTTGACATTTGAAAGATGTATGTGTAGAAACCTGATTGTTCCTAGTTGGGGGAGGGAATCTTAACTGTGCTTTATTTTATAGGTATGGATTGATTTCCCAAATTCGACATGGTAGTGGAATCCCCAGTTCTTCTCAAGATGTGGTACAACGACCTCAATACGTTTCATAAAAGGGACCTCAACAAATATGTAGGGGCCTTAACTGAACTCGTTAATATGGCTGGGTCGCCTGAGCTGATTGAAGTCCTCACGGGTTATTGGGACAACAAGAAAATGATGTTCCGATTTGGAACCATGGAAATCACCCCGACAATTGAGCAAATTCGGGATGGAATAGACACAGTCGGTACAGGGCTTGAAAGAAGGGTGAGAAAATAGGAAAACATCTTAATCCCTAACAAGCCTACTCTCGAAGATATTATAAATTGGCTCGGATTAGGAAATGATTATGCCTACTGGACCGAGGGTTCTAGCGTTTCTTTTATGAATCTCTATATTAGATTCAGGCATGCAAGCTTTTGTGCGAATTACAACCAAGAGTTCAGGGTCACCTTCAAAGAATGGGACGGGATTAGACCCTTGGCATTCACTATCGCGCTATTAGGTAATATGGGTTTTCCCCAAGGCCCAAGTCTCAGCATCAACACCTGGGTAATAGTGCTTGCACACACTCTCTTCCACGGGTATCTGAACCAAGGGCAAGTGAAGTATTATCCCATCACGCTTGTCATCCTGTCCGACATGTATCGTGCTTTGGGAAGATGTAAGGAAGGACATCGCTACTTTCAGGGCTGTAATCTCCTCCTCCAATGGTGGATAATAAGCCACTTAGCGAAGGGACATGGGACTCAACAACTACATACCCTCGATGGTAATAATTCTCTTAAGGGTTTGAATGATGTGCTGTTTTGGGCAGATTTAGAAAATAGGAAGACTAGAGGAAGATGGGAACAGATTTTCTCCGAGCTGAGAGAAGATATTCAGTGGATGTTCAAACGCTTCATCTCAAAAGATGTCATAGTACGTGGCCACATACAACTCGTACTTCCTCTACCATGTATTCAGGGTATCCGCCCCTACGCACCCATCCGGGTCCTGAGGCAGTTCGGAAGAAGACAAACTACCCCCCCAAATGCATACTACCGTATCTATGTGTTCGACATAGGGGATGATAGAGTGCATGAGGCTTCAGATATGCTGAGAGAATGGAAAAAAGCAGTACGAATGGATGACAAAACCATTGCCGTGGATCGGTTTAATGCCGGGTACGATGAAACCTACAAAGCATGGTTGAAAAACGATATACAAGGTATCTCCTTCCCAGTTCCAAACATTTATCGTAGTGTGGAGGACAAAGAGTTCAAAGCTTTGATAGAATTAGGAGAGGTGAAGAAGGAAGCTCAGGAAATGTACAATGAATTCCTCCGAAAGCAAGAGGAGGATAAAAATGCCCTCTAGAGTGTAACTCAAGAATTAGAAAGCCTGAGAAACGACCTAGGAGAGCTCAATTTATGGATTGGAGATAAGAAAATCAGAATGTGTCTCGAAGACTAGGAGGAGAAAGGCCGCCGGAGCGAAGGATACTTACTAATGATTCAATACAGGCTTCAACATCTCATGGCACAAAACAAGAAGAGCAGATCAAAAGCAGGGCCATCGGAGACACCTTAGTGGACTTCGCCCCTGCGCTGGTTTTTCTATATGTACTTGTTGTTATTTTCCCCTGCGTGGGCTTGCCTTTCTTATATTTTGGTACTCTTTTCAAATGACCCCTGCGTGGGCTTCTCCTTTTGTATTTCCTGCTTCCCTGCTTATTTCCGCTTTTTGAACACCATTTTATATGCGAAATTTACTTTGGGGTAACAAAATGGTTTAATTCTACACATACATCTTTTAAATACGCTAGGCCTACCCTGTCATAAAAGGCCCCCTACTTGTTTAGGACACGATATTTCTCTGTTTACTTGTGTTCTTTAGCTGTTTATGTGGTACGTTGCTTTGAATGAGGACATTTTTAGCCCACTCCTTCTCAAAAAATTCTGGAAATCCCTACAATACTGAATACAAGTCACTACCCAGAATGTCCGACCAAAATTTCCCGAGTCTTGAGTTTCTCAGTCAAAAAGAAATCTCCCTACCAAATCCTAAAACATTACTCTATCATCTCAGGAAAAGTGGAATTGCTGCTAAGATGGAAAAGGGAAGGAATGTCGAGATGGAACTAACTGAGGAGGATTTGAGAATGAAACTGAACAGGCTCAAACAAGAGATCCAAGAAACCAGAGAAAGGAGAATAGAAGTGGAGTTCACCACCGCGGTCGCACGAGCAGCAAATGTGGCACTAGACGCTGAGTTAGCTGCTAAGATGTCAAGATATGCTATCATGAATGAAGAGACGGCCGCTATGCGTAAGGAACACAATGTATTCAACAATGATATAACCATGAGGCTCCAAAAGATACACGAAAAATGCTCTTTCTTCAATCAAGAAGCCAATAGTGGCCCCGAAGACACACCCTGGAGCTACTAAAGAAGATACTGATGAGGAAATTGTCTATAAGCCTCCTTTCCAGGGATGGTGGAAAGAAGAGAACGAGAAAAATCACCCTCGAAGCATATGAGTTTACCCCCGTGGTTAATGCAATAGTCAAAAGAAGAAGCTTTCTGAAGGCACTATCTTTGTTTTAGGAGCTTTATTGCACGTTTTCTTTTCCCTTTCCTTTCAATCGATCGAATGAATGAATGAAAATGAAAATTTCCTTTTGTATTCGAACTACGTAGGGCCTGAATTCTCCTTGGGAGATACATAGGCAGCCTTTCAAGGCCCGACCCCTATCTTTTTCAAATTTTCTTTTCCCCCTACAAGGAAACATTGATTTCACATCAACAGATGCCGAGAGATGCAGCAAGAATACCTTAGCTCAACGCAATTTAACCTTTCTGAGTCACCAACCTCAAAATAAAATGAGCAAATTTCTGCTTAGTCATAAAGTCAGTCCCCATTATTCGTGGGTTAACATGTTCTCAAACGAAGCAACTCTTACGTGCTTATATGCCCTCAATGTGATAATTTGCATTATTTGTCCTGAATCAAAACTCACTCATTTGCCTTTGAGTTATTTTCCTCTACAGGTAGTTAGAACTGATCTGTGTTGATAAGTTGGCTGAACACTCCTATTTTACAAGATCAAAAGGCCCTACAGATTCCTTTCCCAGTCAAAGTTCTCGGAAGGGCAAGTCAACAATAGGTGATAACATTGAGGATATCGGCTTAACAAATGTTGTTGTGGCTCAGCCCATCGTCGCCGATCAGAACGAGTTAATTGTGCAGTTGATGCAATAGATCGCCGAGATGAGGGTCGAAATGCAGAGAAGGCAAGATTTGCCTAATCCGAGTTTTGCTTTCAATGCTCTATCAGACGGAAGGCCTCCACTTCACTTTCCTCCTTCAAATGCGGAACAGGCTCAAAATCCACCCTCCAGTCCTGCTCATAATCCCTCAATCATCGACCTAACCGCCCAAAATCTCCATTATGCCTCCGCCTCCTATCAGACACCATCCCTCCTCAAAATGCCAACCTCCAAGTGCCACTTCCTCCCCAAAATATTAACCTCCAAACTGGTCCATCCCCTCAAAACCAAAACGTTAACAATCCGCAAACTTCACTCCGTCACCAAAATCAACATACCAACCCCCAGACTTTCCCTTAAAACTACAAAGCCACTCAAAATGCCCAAAGTCCCTCCATTGCTCCACCCCTACCCCAGAAAGCCACTTTCCAAATCCCGATCCTCAATGAGCATGACGTCAATGGTTCTGAGCTCGACCACTTTGAGGAGCGAGAGAGAGAGTGGAGGTCAAAGGAAGAGGCCACTAAGCTGGATATGAAGGAAGATATCCGTAAGGCCATGAAAGAGTTGTAGTGCATTCCTGAAGTCGCCGATTTGAGTTATGAGGACTTATGCATTCATCCGAATTTGGACCTCCCGGAAGGGTTCAAGGTGCCAAAATTCGATGTTTTCGGAGGAATAAGGAACCCCTTAGCACACCTGAGGGCCTACTGTGACTAGCTCGTGGGAGTTGGAAGAGATGAAGCTTTGCTAATGCGGGTTTTTAGTCGAAGTCAGAGTGGAGAGGCTCTGGAATGGTTTACATCTCATGAGACAAGATAGTGGCCTAGTTGGAATTCCCTGGCTAAGGACTTTATTGAGCGATTCGCCTACAATGTGGAGATCGTTCCTGATCGTTATTCTATGGAAAAAATGAAGCAGAAATAGAATGAAAGTTACAGAGAATTTGCGTACAAATGGAGAAAGGAGGCGGCTAGAGTTTGGCCTCATATGCCTAGAAAGGAAATTGTCAAAGTATTTGTGCGGGTTCAAGAGCCCGAATATTATGATAGAATTATGTTGCTCGTTGGAGCAAAGTTTGCTGAGATAGTCAAAGTAGGTGAGACTATCGTAGATGGGTTAAGAACCGGGAAGATTGCCAGTGTTGGTGCCTCGCTCGGATCCTCAAGTTTGTTGAAGAAGAAAAGAGAATACGTGTCTTCTATCTCTTATAAGGGGAAGAAGACCCCAAGGAAACCCTCATCATACCAATGTCGTTCTCGACCTTCACAGGGTTCGTACCCGGCTTGTTATGCACAAACTAATTACCAAAATACCCCTCCCCCCCAGTTATCAAAATACCCCTCCTCCCAGTTATCAAAATACTCCTTCTCCTAGCAACCAAACTCCCCCTCCTATCTACCAAACTCCCCCTCCAGTTTACCAAACTCCACCTCATCACTACCGAAACATCGCACCCAACTGTGCTAGCGTTCAGGCAAATTACGAAGCTCCTCCCCCAATGTACCAAACCCCAGCTCTACTTTACCAAAATACCCTCCAAACTACCAATCTCCACAACCAAATTACCAGACCAACTCATACCCCAAATATCAATCCCCTCGTCCAAACGCCCTAAATTATCGTCAAATGCCTTTTCCTTAACAAGGAAATTTTGATCCCCCCTTTCCTAGATTTGAGAAGAAGCTTGCTAGAATTTTTACTCCGCTCATCGAAAGCCGAACAAAGTTATTCGAGCGATTGACTGCGGCAGGATATATTCATCCAGTGGGGCCCAAGCCGGTTGACACTAGCTCAAAGTTTTACAGACCTGACCAGAGGTGCGCATATCACTCCAATAGTGTTGGACATGATCCCGAGGACTGTATCAACCTGAAGCATAAGATCCAAGACCTGATTGACCAGAACGTGGTCTCTCTTCGGACGGTCGCGCCCAATGTCAATAGTAATCCTTTGCCAAATCATGGAGGCGTCACTATCAATATGATAGAGACGGATGATGATTGGTGCGTGACAAAGACAATAGTTTCGATCGCTCCTGATGAACTGGAAATGACTGTAGCTTCGTTGAGCATTAAAGAGAAGACATAGTTTGTAATTATGACGCTCGAGAAGGCTGTTGCCTTGGTGCCACGAGAAACTCTTGACTGACCAAAATTTGTGATCAAAACGGCTGTTACCCAGGGTATGACCAGATCTGGCAGGTGCTACACACCAGAAGAGTTATCCCAGGGAGTGCAGAAGAAAGATCAGTCTAAAAGACCAATTAGTGAAGCTGAAGCAGAGGAGTTCTGGAGAAGAGATGCAACCGAAAGATTATTCGATTGTGAAGCACCTAGAAAAGACACCGGCTTAGATTTCTATAGGGGCTTTATTGATGAGTTCGCAGTTGCATAGGCAGGCTCTGATAAAGGCTTTGGATGACACTTATGTACCCGTGGGTACTAATAGTGAAAATCTGGCAGCTATGATAAACCAGGTCATTCAAGGACACCGAATTAGTTTTTGTGATGAAGAGCTGCCTTTTGAAGGCAGGATGTACAACAAAGCTCTGCATTTCACTTGTATGTGTCGAGACAAGATAATAAATTGCGTTTTGGTCGATGATGGATCCGGTCTTATTATTTGCCCACTTTCGACTCTAGGGCAGCTGAAATTCGACTTCGGAAAGCTTCAACAGAATCAAGTCAATGTGAGGGCTTTTGATGGAGTGCAAAGAGACACATTGGGTGCGGTAAACTTGGATATTCAGGTGGGTCCTGCGGATTTTAATATGGAGTTCCAGGTGTTGGATATCAACACCAGCTACAATTTGCTTCTAGGAAAACCGTTTATCCACATGGCTGGGGATGTGTCTTCTACCCTTCACCAACTAATGAAATTTCTTTGGAAGGACCAGGAATTGGTCATTTATGGTGAAGGGAGCCATTCCAACGGGTATGCACCGATCGTTGATGATGTCTCTCGAGGTTGTGATTTTTACACGGTGGAGCTGGTAAATGCCACTGGTGATGATTTGGCTCCACAGCCTCTTATGCCTTCTGTGTACAAGATGATTGCTACTGTTATGCTCCGGAGCAGTTTCGAACCAGGTTTTGAATTGGGGAAGCATTTTCAAGGGATTGTCGAGCCTGTCCAAATCCCCGCCAAAGGAGCAAAGTTTGGTTTGGGGTATGTCCCAACAGATGATGAAGAAGAGATGAAAGACAAGAGTGTTGTTCAAGCATTGACCAGGCCAATTCCTCATTTGTACTAGTCGTTCCCAGTGCGAGGATATGTCAATGATGATGGTCTCAATGAAGGAATCTAGGGCTTTTTTGAGGAGATTGATGCTGTCATCGAGGAAGAGGCTGGGACATCGGGCATCCGTGATGCAAAACCTGAGGAGCAATTGCAAAATTGGACCTCCATACCTCTCCTGATTTCTCGTGCAACTTGGTAGAAAAGACATGTGTTTTGTTTGTTTTTAAAATTGGTGGTAGTCCGGAAGAGGCTTGAGACCCACCCTTTATTCCGTTTTTACTTGTTTGAAGTTTTTAAATTCCCTTGTGATGTTTAAAAAGGTGAAGTGGCCCTTAGCCATGGCCAAAGTTTGTTCTTGTTTTTCAACTCAAATGAAAGCCTCTGTTATCGAAATTTCTTTATTTATATGTTTACATTTTATTTTCCTAACTTTGTTTGTTTATGATTTCAGTAATATTAATTTAAAACCTGCCGATGTCATGTCATGTCATGAACCGAGTGAACAAAATGAGGCAGGTGATGATGAATGCAAGGAATATGAAGAAGAAAATGAGGCACCCAAACATGTTGCCGAAGAGTTTCGACAATTTGAGAATCAACACAAGCCAAATCTTGAAGAAACTGAGACTATGAATCTCAAGGATGAGGAATGTGTCAAAGAGGTCAGAATCAGTGTCCATCTGACCGAAGCTCAAAGAAAAGACCTGGTCTATTTGCTCATAGAATACATTGATGTATTTGCCTGGTCTTACCAAGATATGCCAGGGCTCAGTACGAATATGGTGTCCCATAAGTTGCCGATTAATCTAGATTTCAGTCTAGTAAAATAAAAGACTCAGAAATTCAAGCCTGAGTTGAGTTTAAAGATCAAAGAGGAGATTACCAAACAGATTTAGTCTCAAGTAGTGGAAGTGACACAATATCTGACTTGGTTAGCCAACGTTGTTCCGGTTGCCAAGAAAGACGGAAAAAATCAGAATTTGTGTTGACTACAGAGATCTCAACAAAGCTAGCCCAAAGATAATTTTCCATTGCCAAACATCCACATTCTCATTGATAACTGTGCCAAGCACGAGATGCAGTCATTTGTGGATTGTTATGCGGGCTATCACCAGATCCTGATGGATGAAGAAGATGCAGAAAAGACAGCTTTTATCACGCCCTAGGGTGTATATCATTATTGGGTGATGCCTTTTGGTCTAAAAAATGTCGGTGCTACTTACATGAGAGCTATGACAACTATCTTCCATGATATGATTCATAAAGAGATCGAGGTGTATGTAGATGATGTCATAATCAAATCACGTGAGAGTTTGGATCACTTGACTCACTTGAAGAAGTTCTTTGATCGCATGCGTCGATACAATTTGAAGTTAAATCCTGCCAAATGTGCTTTTGGAGTGCCAGCCGGCAATCTATTGAGATTTATAGTCAGCATGAGGGACATTGAGCTTGACCCTACCAAGATCAAGGCAATCCAAGAATTACCTCCTCCGAAGACCAAGAAAGAGGTGATGAGTTTTCTGGGAAGGTTGAATTACATCAGTCGATTTATAGCTCAGTCCAGCGTGATGTGTGAGCCAATCTTCAAGTTGTTGAAAAAAGATCCCCTGACCAAGTGGACTGGTGAATGTCAAACCGCTTTTGATGACATCAAAAATTATTTGTCCACTCCACCGGTGTTGGTCCCTCCTCGAGAAGGAAGCCCTTTGTTGCTATATCTATCTGTCTAAGATAATACATTTGGATGCGTACTGGGTCAACATGACGAAACTGGGAAGAAGGAATGAGTCATTTATTATTTGAGCAAGAAATTCACTCCATATGAGGCCCGTTACACTCTTTTAAAAAGAACATGTTGTGCTTTGACTTGGATTGCTCAGAAGTTGAGACATTATTTGTCTTCTTATACAACATATCTTATCTCCCGAATGGATCCGTTGAAGTATATTTTCCAGAAAGCATGCCGACCGTGAAGTTGGTTAAATGGAAAATGCTTTTGAGCGAGTTTGACATCGTGTATGTGACCCAGAAGGCGATAAAAGCACAAGCCTTAGCTGATCATCTTGCGGAGAATCCAGTTGATGAAGAGTATGAACCGCTCAAGACTTATTTTCCCGATGAAGAAGTTGCGTTTGTGGTTGAAGATATTTCTGAAGCGTACCCTGGTTGGAGAGTGTTCTTTGATGGAGCGGCGAATCACCAAGGGAAAGGTATCAGAGCGATCTTAGTATCATAATCCGGTTAACACTATCCTATGTCAGCTAAACTCCGATTTAATTGCACGAACAACATGGCAGAATACAAAGCTTGTATCCTTGGTTTGAAGATGGTCATCGATATGAACGTTCATGAGCTGTTGGTTATTGGAGATTCAGATTTGCTAATTCACCAAGTTCAAGGAGAATGGGCCGTGAAGAACCCAAAGATCACACCGTACGTGCAATATATACAAAAGTTGTGTAAAAGGTTTTGCAAGATTGAGTTCAGACACACTCCTAGGACACAGAATGAGTTGGCCGACGCCCTCTCCACCATTGCCTCGATGATTAAACATCCATATACAAGTTATATTGATCCCTTGGATATAGAGGTAAAAGAGCAGCCTGTCCATTGTTCACATGTTGAAGCAGAACCGAATGGTTTGCCTTGGTATTTTGACATCAAGAAGTATTTAGAGACCGGGACTTATCCTGAGAATGAAACGTTCAACCAGAAGAAGTCGATACGCCGTATGGCCCTCAATTTCTTTGCAATCGGGGAAAACCCTTATAAGAGGACTCCAGATTTAGGTCTTCTCAGATGTGTTGATGCTAATGAAGCTGCAAAGATTTTGGAACAGATACAAGCCGGAGTTTGTGGTACTCACATGAATGGGCTCACTTTGGCGAGGAAGATCCTCCGAGCCGGTTATTTTTGGATGACTATGGAGCATGATTGTTGCAAGTTTGTGCAGAAATGTCATAAATGTCAAGTGCATGGTGATTTAATTCGAGTGCCGCCTCACGAACTCAATGATATGAGCTCGCCTTGGCCTTTCGTAGCTTGGGGCATGGATGTCATTGGTCCAATTGAGCCAACCGCCTCTAACGGACACAAATTCATTTTGGTTTCCATTGACTACTTCACCAAGTGGGTGGAAGCAGCTTCGTATAAGTCGGTGACCAAAAAGGTTGTAGCTGATTTTGTTCGCAACAATTTGATATGTAGATTTGGAGTGCCAGAATCCATCATTACTGATAATTGAGCGAATCTCAACAGCCACTTGATGAGAGAGATATGTGAACAATTCAAGATTACTCACCGGAACTCAACCACCCATCGCCCTCAAATGAATGGAGCTGTAGAAGCCGCCAACAAGAACATAAAGAAGACTTTAAGGAAAATATTGATAATCGCAGAGGTTGGCATGAGATGCTGTCGTATGCTTTGTTGGGTTACCGAACGACTGTCAGAACATCAGTTGGAGATACTCCATATTTGCTAGTATATGGATCAGAAGCAGTTATACCTGCGGAAGTTGAAATACCTTCATTGAGAATCATACAAGAAGCTGAATTGAATGATGCTGAATGGGTTCGCAAGAGGATTGATCAGTTAACAATGATTGATGAGAAGAGAATGGTTGCTGTTTGTCATGGTCAACTGTATCAACATAGAATGATTCGTGCTTTCCACAAGAAAGTAAGAGCCAGGATATTTGAAATCGGCCAGTTGGTTCTCAAACGCATTTTCCCTCACCAGGATGAGTACAAGGGAAAATTTGCACCAAATTGGCAAGGACCCTACATGGTTCGCAAAGTATTATCTGGAGGTGCCCTGGTCCTGTCGGAGATAGATGACACCGAATGGCCAAAACCGATCAACTCAGATGCTGCCAAAAGATATTATGTCTGAAGTTTCAGTTTGTATTTTCTGTCATTTCCTTGTAATCATTCTATTTGCTTGTAATCGCTTCATTTAAATTTTATCCCTCGTGTAATGAACTACGTTCAACCTGAATTCTCAAAAATGAGATACGTAGGCGGCCTATGTCGGCCTCGGTCACCCCTTTATCCTTTTTTTTTAATGTTTTCTTTGTATTTGAACTACGTTCGACCTGAATTCTCAAGAATGAGATACGTAGGCGGCCTATGTCGGCCTCAGTCGGTTTCTTTGTTTTAGTTTCTTATTTTGTTAATCCTCGAGAGGGGGAACTATGTTTGACCTGTTTCTTGCCGCAACGGGATACGTAGGTGCCACAAGGGCTCGGTCACACCTCCCGTAAGATTTCTATTTTTCTGTATAATAGAAACTGGGACATAATTTTTGAGAGGGACTAAAAAATTCTCAAGAAGAAGATCTTTTCAACAAACCAAGACTGAAGTTACTTTGAGATTCGCGACTGGGACAAATTATTTGAGAAGATCTCAAAAATTATGTGATTTGCTCACCAACAGTTCAAGATACACCAAGACAGTTAACTGGGACAATTTTTTTAAGAATGACCTCAAAAATTTCGGTAAGGTTCGTCGAAAGTTTAGAACAACTTTGAACACTTCCCAGCAAGTAATCGGGAATATCTCGAGGCATCAACTTCAAATACGTCCACTAAGCTTGACGTGACATTACACTTGACAGCGACCTTTTCCAAATATTCTATTTTGAAAATTAATTTTTCTTAAAAAAACCTTCTTTCATGCTTCAATTATTTTGCATAAAAATGCCTTGTCTTATCTAGAAAGAAACGGGAGATCGGGGAAATCAATTGGAGATGGCAAGACAAGGAGCAGACAACCGAAGGAATCGACACAAATCAGTTCACTTTAAACTAACAATTTTTCTGTGGATGTAGGAAAAGTTTTGTGCTTCTCATACCAAAGAATTGAGAATATGAGTGACATTATTTTATTCAAAATTCTTAGCAAAGCGAGGTTCGCAATGAACATTGCAACTATGTTCGGAGATGGAATAAATGAAAACCACGAAGAGAGCAATATTTTTATTTTCTAGCAACTAAAGATATTTGGAAGACGTTTATCTGCATTATATTATCAGATATAATAATATTTCTTACCCTGAAGGTTATTTTATGTTATATTGTCGAATGAGATGATACCACTACTCCGAGGGTTATTTTTTATTATATTGTCAATTGAGATGATACCTCCACCCAGAAGATACCCAGAAGATCACCTATGTTGTTCGGTGAAGCATTATCTTCGTTCGGTACCAGGGATGGCATCATCAAAGAAAGATATCATGCAGAAGTCATGCATCGCAAAGATATCATGCATTGCAAGAGAAAGAAGTCATGCATCGCAGAGAAGTCATGCATAACAAGAGAAAGAAGCTATGCATCGCAGAGAAGTCATGCATAGCAAGAGAAAGAAGCCATGCATCGCAGAGAAGTCATGCATAGCAAGAGAAATAAGTCATGCATAGCAAGAGAAAGAATCATGCATCGCAAGAGAAGGAAGTTATGCATCGCATGAGAAAGATTCATGCATAGCAAGAGAAAGATTCATACATCGCAAGAGAATGATTCATGTATAGCAAGAAAAGAAGTCATGCATCGCAAGAGAAAGATTCATGCATAGCAAGAGAAAGAGTCATACATTGCAAGAGAAGGACTCATGCATAGCAAGAGAGATAGTCATACATCGCAAGAGAATGATTCATGCATAGCAAGAGAAGGAGTCATGCATTGCAAGAGAAAAGAGGCATGCATCGCAAGAGAAAAGAGTCTTGCATCACAAGAGAAGGAGTTATGCATCACAAGATAAAGATTTACCCGTCACAAGAAGATCAACATCGACTGCATCATTTCTCGTTGCAAAAACGACATCAAGAGAATCATCAACAACGACATCAAGAGAACTGTCAACATATTACATCTGCCTATTTTATTACTTTGACACCAAAGGAAGAGTACATTAAAGATTATATTGCAAATATGAGACACAAGCTTTATTTGCTTTACGTCAGACCCGACGAATTGGACGCCAAATGTTCAAGGAGAGAAATTAAGTGTCAGCACGATAAAAGACATTATCTCTCCATTTGAATCACATTTTTATGTTAATGAGTTTTATCTCAGTCTTTGTCGAGAGCATCCGATAGGATGAATTCTCAAAACAAACCACAGGTGCGGACGACATAAAAAAGGATGCAACATAACGTGGAACTTTTTCTTAGCAGCGAACTGGGACATAGTCCAAAGAAGAGAATCAAACTCTTAGGACATGAGCTGAGGAGCGACTTCCACCACAATCAAACCACACCCCTATCAGGAGGCATGTGGGTTTTTCTTTGGATTTATCAATTTCAGTTTCGCATCTGGAAAATTTTGGTTTTCACCAGGAGCAACTTTCTAATCCGAGTGACAATACACCAAGAGTTTTGAAAATTATGTCTGTGTAAGTTCTTACTTATGGGTGTGAAGTGCACCACATTCATGGCTAAGAGGTTGCAAGCCTCTTTTCATACTCGACTTATTTTGTCACTCTTCCTAACCGAAGGTTATCTTAGCATAATAGATTTTCTTTTCAACTGATTGAGTCAAACTACAAGCAACCTGATTCCCTAGGTTAAGGGATATGTAGGCGGGATCAGTGTGGAAAATCGGTTGTATTCCATCATTCGCTCTTAAATCTTATTCTTGAGCATTTAGGTCTCTCCATAATTTGATATCGGAATAGCTTTTGAACTTTTTTAGAGCCGTGCGTTAAATCAAGCATATAGAACTACAAGTTGCCTGAATTATCATATAGCCTGAGATATGTAGGAAAACCAATTGCGGGGTTCGTCCATGACTCCTAAAGCCCGTACCCAAAAAGCCTTTCCAAAAGGATGAAGATGTGGTCGATCAAAATAAGATTCGTCAATTTCATTTGCCTCGAATTTCTTTCATCAATCCAAGTCAAACGAGGGACAGTTGTTGACACCCAATTTTGGACCTCCACAATATAGATTAACGATCGAGCTTCCTAAATTTTAAAATAATTGACTTCAAAATATTTTTCAAGATATTTTAAATAGTTTGGTTACTTTGTCACTTTTTATAATATTTTAAATGACAAACATATTTATATAATTATCCATATAATTAATATATTTTATAAATATTCAAAAATCATATAAAAAAAAGATTTTTGTTTTGCTTAAATATCTTACTAATTAGTTTAGTTATATAGTTTACACTTTCGAATTAATTAGTTTATAATTAAGTCAATCATTTTATTTTGTTAAAATTAAGAAGCTCATTAATTAATTTATATTAATTAGTCTTATTTAATCACTAGCCGAATTTACTAAATGAATTCCATTTGACTATATTCTTAATTCACCGGCTAAATTCGTAATGCAATTGATCACTCAATTCGGTTAAAATTATAACTTATTAGCCAAATTCCTTAAACTCAATTTGACCAAAATTTTGGGGTTTTTTTTACCTCTTTTCAGCAGCCCAAATCAATTCCCCTTCTATTTTCCACTAACCCCGACCCAATTCTTCCTATTAGCAGACCCAATACAATGCAATTCTTATTTCCTTTTCTCTAGCCCATTTCTTTTGTTCAAATCGGCCAATTTCTTAACTCTAATTCAATGTTCTCAACCCATCTTTCTAGGCCCAATTCTTTTAACCAGTGGCCCAATTTATAATTCCAAGTCCACAATTCCAATTCAAAGAACCCATAAACAATAACATCAGCAATACCAAAAGAACTAGGCGACCCCTACGTCTTCTTCACGCGAGAAACGATACAACATCAACTCATACCAAAACTCGACCCCACCCTGTACTTGCTTTCGTCTTCTTCACTCCTAAATCACCAGAAATCATGGAGAACACAGAAACGTGATCATCTGCAAAAACCCATAACCCTAGCGGCCTAGATCGGTCACTTCGTCGTTTCTTTTTCCCCTTTTTCAGAGATTTTCAATCTTTTCCACTATTGCTTTGACGAGAGCAAATATTTTTTTGATTTCAAAATTCGAATTCATCTTCACTGTCCCTCCCCCCCCCCTATCCAAAATCGATCAAAATTTCCTCCTATATATTCATCTCTTTCATTCACTGTTAAAGGAGGACAAGAATTACTCACTGAATATTGAGAAATAGGTTTCTTTTTTTCTTCTCGGAATCCATCGGAGCTTTGTTGGAGTTCATTGAAATCTCTTTTGTGGTGGACGAATCGCTGCCCTTTCAAGCTCGTCGTCTCAGCTCATTGCACCAAGAAAGGTAAAATTCGTCCGGGTCCTCACGAACTTTATCCTTGCCTTTAATTTCCCTCTAGGCCATGGAGGCCCAATTCTATTTTTATCGAGTCGGCCAGCCCTAAAAATTGACGAATAGGTTCGGAGTCAAAAAAAGCAACTAAATCGAGAAATTGAAAAGATTGGGCCAAAGGCCCACTCTTAATTCAAAAAATTATATTTTTGGGCCTAAGCCCACTTATTTGCTATTATTTGTTAGACTAGGACAGGTACCAGTGATTCAAATGGGTCAAAGGCCCAAAATGAAATGGGCCCAAATATTGGCCCAGGCGGACATGAAAACCAGATTTGGGCCGAAACCTCTTTCCCTCTTCATGTTGATTATGTTTGTTTACTTGTTAATATTTGTTGTTAATCTTAAGGTCGAAAAAATTCAAATCCCCGAAAGACACCCATTTTAACTTAACAATTTAACTAAATCGGTCTTTTAAATGAACTTAAAGAATAATTTTACAAATTATCTCACTTAGATAGTATTCCCGTATTTCCCCCCTTTTTCCTTTTAAAACGATTCTACCTATAAAAAATTGTTCAATTCAAATTAAGTCAAATAATTAATTGTTGGATAATCGCGTATTAGCGGGTATTTCGGGTGCTTTCAAACCCTTCCCGAAATGCTAATATGAACCCCGAACCCCTTTGAATATTTTCATTAGATTTCTGTTTTAATCTTTTGAAGAAGTATTTTTCTTGATTTTTCTTAAAAATTAAGTGGCGACTCTAAACCAGTGTAAATGATATTTTTAAATAAAACAAAAAATACGTGAAATAAGGGTAAACAATCCCATATAAGTAAAAGATTTTTGACATAATACGGAAGTCCAATCATAGTCTTGACAAGACATCTATTACATCAAAAGAATTGGCTGGGACGTAACCCGTACACCACATACAACATCTTAAAAGTAAACACATATGAAAGCAATAGAGGTGACATGATCCTCGGAATATTGGGACTCACCAAATCTTCAAATCCTTAAAGCTATCAACTCGCCACGATCGGAAGGAGATGAAGCGTCACACCCTACATTAGTGAAATAATGTAGGCACAAATATGTATTAGTACATAGAATATACTAAGTATGAGAGATATGCATGAAAACATGAAACATGATCATTAAGGGGACAAAATAAAAAATATGGTATGCATAATAAAGCTACGCCTAGTAAATCCTTTAAAGAGACATCATAAATCATGAAACATGTTTAATGCATCTGAAAATCATATGAAAACCTTTATAAAATCATTAAGGACAAATTCGTTCATTTTGTGGGATATTAGCTTTGACCGACAATAGAAGATGCGAGCTATAACATGAAATTCGATTTAACTCCCACATCGAGAAGGGAGAGTCTACTTGAAAAGGTAAAAATCAGTATCTTATCATATGCTATATGTGGATCCACTAGCTAGACCAGTTAAGACAAACCTACATGGACACGTAGTTTTGAACTAGAGATTGCTACCAGAGACTACCCTATTTGAGCCTCCACCTCAAAGTTCTCTCAGTGCTAAGTTAAATCCCAACGAAATAGTTATTTTCATAAACTTATCATCACACATGGAAAAGTACAATTCAAATTTTAATCCAAGTTTAAACATCATAGAGTAGCTCATTAAATCTTGAATCAAGCATATGTGATAAAATCTTTCACCAAGCCATGATTCCTTAATATATGAGAAAATATTTCATTAATGCTCATATTAAAGCAACCTAGGTCATAAAATATTCCTTTTCATAAATCATGTATAACTTCATGAAAACATCATTTGTAGATTCAGAATTTTTTCATAAATTCATGTCTTTTAGGATTCATGGTCAAAATCATGATCAATGCACGGGTTCATGTGAAAATAATTGAAAAGTAGGTAATTTAGTCAAAACAATTATAATAAGATCAAAATTGAATAATTGAATCAACACAATTTGAACCATGGAGAATGAAATAAAACCTAATCAATTTGATTGAAATTTGACTTATAAAATGGAGAAAACTTAGGGCTCAATGGGTGAATGGAACACATTGATGAAACCATATATACCTTGAGGATCAAAGCCCATAAGCAATGGTGAAAAGGAGAGTTGATTTGGAAACCCTACCTTCTTCTTCCTTGACCTTGAGAGATAATTGAAGGGGATAAATGTAGATGAGATTCGGGGATTTGAGTGAATGAGGGTGTTAGGGAAGTTTACAGGGTGGAAGGGTAGTTATAGGACTTAAAATAATGATCAAAACAACATAGTATAAGTATTAGATTCATAGGAAAAATCTAAATACCCTTAAGAATTTACTGGTGAACAATCATACGTTTTGGACCTCCGACTCATAAGAATCCTTATGGTCCGTCCTGGTCAACCATAGAACAACTTCAGACATCCAAAAATTCAATCATTTCACGAGACCTTTCTACAATCCCTTGAATTTTCTACGGTCTGTAGACCCCGTCTATAAAACAAAAGTTCAGCTCTAAAATTTCACTAAGTCTAGATCAATTATACGAGACCATCCTCTGACCCGTAAAACACACGACGACCCGTAAATCCTTTCTCGTAGACTGATGTCTCAATCAATTTCTCTAAATCAACCCTATAGATCCAACAACCCGTCAAACTTCATATGATTTTTCATGTCAAGTTGTAAGTCAAACTTCAAAAACTTAATTTTCTAAAACCCAACTCTGGGTCCTACGATTCACTTCCTACGGTCCGTAGGTAGGACTCGTAGAATCATTATCTCAATAATTTTTCTGCAACTTTTCTTTTCAACTTTTGAGATGTTACTATATCTGTGAACTATTTGTATAACAGTAAGTATATATGAGCCACTTTCGGTATATCAACTCTAAGGGCCCTTTTGACCATGCGAAATGAAATCATGAGATGAAGTTGAAGTTTTGTTTGGATATGTAATTTGAACTTTTTATATCGTATGTTTTCTTATAAACATAAAAAATCGCATAAGTTGTAAAACTATTAAAATTGTCTCAATTCTTTATAGAATCTTACCAAATAAACAAAAGCTTATAAAGTCTCATAATACATCATCACGAAGATATTCTTAAAAAATACAATATTTATTGATCAAACTTTAATTCAATAAAAAAAATTTAAACATATATAAGTTGTGGTGTTCTAGTCTTTAATATAGTCATCCACATAGTACATGCAATTTTCTCACATTCAACTTGCATTTCTTGGTCATATACTAAGAAGACGAACCAACATTGTTACTTTAAGCCATTTGTTGGTCAATTTGGTTGGTAAGTAAATTTGATAAAAAAATAATAAATTTGGTGAATATAAATGGTAAAGTAGAAATTGATTTGAAATATTAATAAATTCTATGTAAGTGAGAATAGTCATTATATGAGATGTAAATGGTTAAAAAATGGGAAAATGGTCAAAAATACCCTTAACGTATTGAAAATGGTTCAAAAATGCCTTTCTAAATTCCCTCCATCCACCTATTTGGATAAAAAATGTTCTTAAGGTTAAATTTAAGTCTGAAGTTACCATTCCTTTTAACAAAAGTTAATGTGGCATAAATAAATTATTTAATTAAATATGTGGCATTATTTTTATTGATCCACCTATAATTAATTAGATCTAATTTCATTCACAATCATACCATTAACCCAATCCATTTATAAAAGACTCGGCCCTTCTTCATATTTAGAAATACCACTGGTCAGAGAGAGTGGAAAATCAGTCTGCCTCATCCCTAATACCCACAATTTCCCCTTCTTCATCATCATAATGGTCATCTCCATTTTCATCAGGATTTTCACGATCATTTAACTCATCACCAAACTATAAAAAATTAGAAGCTAACTTGGAAATCTCTAAAACAATTTTGTTTGAAGAAAATAAAGATAGACCCGATTTAAAGTTATCTCCAATCTCCAATAAATCGCTTTTAATTTCACAAAAAAAATCAGATGATAATTCTTGCTCCGACTGAGCTGGTGATGTCAGAGCAAGAAAGGAGGCGATGTCAGGAGCAAGAAAGGTGACGACACCATGGAAATGGCTGAGAATAATCCTTAATGCTGGATGAATTGGAAAGGAAGATGAAGAAGTATTGGGTTTTTGAGATGGGTTTGGGTTAGTGGATAATGATTTATGGTCTAATTAATTACCTGTGGACCAATAAAAATAATGTTATATACTTAATTATAAAATTAATTTATGCCACATCAACTTCTGTTAAAAGAAAGGGTAGTTTTAAGCTTAAATAAGGCATTTTTTTTATTCAAATAGGTGGATGAAAGGGTATTTTTGATCTAGAAGGATGACATTTTTGAGTCATTTCCAATACTTAAGGGAAGTTTTAACCCTTTTCCGATTTAAAAACTAATAATATAAATTATAAATTTTATTTTACATAAGAAATAAATGGTAAATATTTATAAATGTGGAGTTGTTTTTTTTCACAAAATATAAACTTGTGAGTCAATTTTTATATTTGAAAAATTCAAAATCCCAAATCATGATTTTTTGAGAATATGAGATTTCATCTCATAATATAAAATCGTGAGATAAAATTAACGTGAAATCACATATCCAAATGGTAATTTCATATCGCATGTACAAACGGCTAGTAAATAACAAAATTGAAGGGTCTCTTATTCCCAATTTTTAAAGTGGATATTGTTGTTGACTGGTCAAACTTGTTACTACAATATTTAATTTTGAGAATTAATGGTACCTCTTCGAGTTGATTTTGTGTAGAAGGGGATCTCCTACTACATTTCCGGCTTGCGGTGTGTATAGATCTTTTGTTGCTGTTTGAGGTAAAACTTTGCATTCTTTACTTGCTCATTTCAGTCGATCTGCAATATACACTTGTATTGGTTTCTCTTTTTCCTTTGATTTAGTTAGGGCTTTGCCCTTGTAGTGTTGCAAAAACCTAAAATTGATCTCCAGGTTAGGGCTGTCGGCCAAGCCCCCAATTTATTCAAGGATGAACTCGCCAGATTAGCTTTTCTAGTAGTAGCTTTCAACCTGGAATTTTCCTAAATCTATTCTCCTCAACCGGCGGGCGGTAACTTGTCAATATAGAATAACGAAATAAAGCTTTTTGTATGAAGGACTCAACAAGAAATACTACATTTTTCTATTGATTGCTAGCAGTAGAGGTTTGGTTTTAGTCATAGACTTTCAGACATACTACACATGTGTTGGTGGTCATGTGATAACAAGTTATATGATAGTAGATAAATTGCCAATTACCTATTTACACTTTATCCTTTCCTTTCTTTACTTGCATTGAGCATATTTTTCATATCAATACTCATATCTTTATTAGTCAATAGTGCAGGAATAATGGACAGTACTCATGTTGGTTCTGATGGAAATAAGGAAGAAAGTTTGTCTCACTACTCCGTTGTTAACAAATTGAAGGGATGTGATCAGTCTCCAACAGCAGAATTGCCTCAATTGCCATCTGATCCTCTAGGTCCAATCACACCTTATTCCACCCGAGAAGGTGGCGACCACGTAGATGGGTGTTGTTCACCAGTTTGGTCTTCTCTTCACAGGACTCGTTATTGCTTTAATTCTCAACTTTTTGGTGACATGGTTTATACAAATGAAGGAAGTCGACAGACTCCCAAGGAGTTAGGCTTTGATCCATTTGCTCCTGGACCAGATGAACTAATGCTTGCCCCACAATGTAAAAAGTATTTTACAGATTCACGAGCCAAAGTGACACGTCAGCTTAACTTTGAGGAGACTTTGAATTTCAATGAAAATGTTGATCACTTGGACAATGTGGGAACGGTGTCTGAGGATGAGATTCTATTTGAATTGTTGTACAATTCTCTCCTACAAGTTATTACCTCAAAACAGAATGAGGATCTTCATTTGAAAGCCTCAACTCCACTTTCAGATTCTGATGGATACAAGACACCTACCTCTGCACCTCATCTTAGTGGAGTTTCTGATACTTGCCCTGGTGCTCCTATGAAGCCTGCAAGTCGGTATAAAAGAATTGACAAAGGATTATGCAAAAAGCTTATATTTTGACTTATATTTATGTTGCAACTATGTGAAGAAATCTGGGTTCTCTGCCAGAGATTGATTCTAGTACCTGACAACCTCACTCATTTTCAGTGTGGTGGCTAACCTCAAACTTGGATGTCATAGAGCATTAACATAGTGTTTAGGTTGTTGAAATCATGACTGCTAATCCAGAATTTACTTGTAATTCTAGGAGTTTTATGTACTAATTATGTAGAATTTAATTTCAGTATTGAGTGTCTACTCTTGCATCAGTATAATGTATAGGCTTTTGTTGCAACTTCTGATGTGGACAAAAGTCTAATTATTTTGATAGTTGATTGGTGGCCATTTTGGTACTTCCATAAACTTTATGTCTATCATATATGCTTCCAAAACTTGTCAATTGTCTCCCATAGGAGAAGATAATTAACAATGAGCCTGTGGTTTATGGATTTAGGAAATGCATGTGGACCTGTTGCCTTTGGACAAATTTATGTTCGTTTTGAACTTTGTAATGATGATCAATGATTGTTAGTGGAGAAATGTTTCATAAACTGACTTTACTCATGCTGGTCGTTACATAAATTTCAGTCCAGTTGGCATCTCATATCTTCCTTGATAATGCACGATATCAGACTATTTATCTTAAGAATCTCAAGCTTCATAAACGGTGTCTACCCAAATGAATTTAAGAACCAGTACTACATAGCCTTGCAGAAAATTGCATCCCAAACACACATAAATACCTCAAAACTTTTTAGGTGTGGAGCGTGCAGTTGTCTTTTGCCTGCCATATGCCTGAAGCTGGGTTGACTTGGGTTTTCAAGCTGAATCTTAAGGTCCAAGGTAATGTTCAGTTTTATTTGTAGAGCAGACCAGTAGATACGTATGGAAAATACTTGGATGACATTTTAATGCGAGGTAACTTAATCCTGAATATGGTCAATGCCAATATTAACAGTGCGTGAATAAGACGACAGCAGACACAGTCCACCAGCTTCTATTCTTGTGTCTATCCCCAATGAAATTTAGGTTGATCTCCTGCCATTTCGATGTGGTCTGTCTAATAGTACCAAATGAGAACAGAAGAAGCCAGATTCAAAATCTTGATCAGAATAGAACTGGAAGCTGATAAGTTCACTCAATTGGAACTTGTTCTCTTGGTCTTTAATTAACAGGTTAAGAAAAGTTCCAATTTTATGTTAGGAAATTAAGTGCGTTAAGAGCGTAAGGTTGTCCTGAGCGGTTAGCAAGGAAGGAGATGGGAGTCAGATAAATTGACTGCTGGGATTCAAAGGGTCCTCCAATGTAACACATACACTGTACCAGCAGCAATACTCCAATGCCAATGGCCTAAAAGTGCTTTGAAGATGAAAGGAAAAACAAATGATACTATCAGATAACATGCATATTGGTGTATTTGTCCAAATTCAAACCTCCTATCTATGTTGACTTCTGCACTTTTTCATTTTCTTGCTTCTGGTGGTGTGTAGCTTTCAACCAAATGGGCAAAAATATGGCTTTTCTTTCTGATTGGTGCCAATGAAGAAAAATAGAACAGACAAAAACTTTCTCTTAGGGCTGAAAGGGAACGAAAACAAAAGAAAAAGACCACCAAATCGTGCTTTTATAAAATAAAAATAAAATAATTGATGAGGATATAGTAAAATCTTTTCTCATAAGGACCCAGCTATCTGACATTTGACTATAGTAATAATCCTGGTAAAATGGAGGATTATTTTATCTTGCGTTTGGTTGGAGGTATTGGGTAGTCCTTGAATTATTTATCCCATCATTTTTACCATACTGATGGAATAAGTTATTCCATATACATTGTGAGATAACTTATCTCGGGATAATTAATGACGAGATAACTTGTTCCCAACCAAACGACCAAGTGACAAGCACACCCTTTGGTAGTTGGAACTTCGAATTGAAACACCAATCTGTTTAACGTTCTGTTGCGCGTTAATGGCCTTACAGACCAATCAGTGGTGGTCGCTATGGGGGCAAGGGAGGCTTGTGATACAAAGCATGATATTGCTATTATATCAGGCTCATGGGCTCAATTGCTGATGAAAGGGAATCGTCAAATTTACGTAAATAATCAGAAACACCTGTATTCATAAACTTTGATACGTTTTGCTTTTTAGCTTGCTCTTAAGTGACAACAGAGGAACTGCAAGAATTACTAGTACTCGAATATAAACATCTAAGAAGCTGACTTGTCTTCCCACGACTTGTTTGTTCCCATGCTTCAGTCTAACAACATGGTTGAGATAAGCGCATTGTGTCTAACATGATATCTCAGGAACATAAAGCAATTCAATTTGTTTAATAATAGGAGATCGAAATCACGTTACACTTGAAAGAAATAACTCCATCTATAGAATGGACACTTTCCATGATTGTTTCTGTCAGATTTTGCTTTGCAGCTCCCAGTTTATTTCATGACAGGCACATAGGCCGCGAGTTCACTCCTTGGCTTCTCATAAAAATGTTACACCTCATTCAAAGAAGCATCTCGATTTCATTTTTCATAGCAGATACACTTCACTTCAACTTGAAACTAACATCCAATCCTTTTATAAAATGAAGCTCAACACAACTCTGCAAGTTTTATTGTACTCTCTGCTGTATATGACAGTGAAAGACAAAACTGATGAAATTGCAACAAGTTAATAGCAAAGCTTCCCAATATGCCCGTTAAACCAGGTCCTGTCCTTGATAAGAAGCACTTGAACTATTCTCATTTTAATTCTTGGTCATCAAAGGGGCTCAGGGTTGAGTATGACAACCACTTTTAGGAGTAGCTAAACTTGAACAGATTTTATTATGGTGATAGAAACAAGGATCTCTTATTTCCAAGACTAACATTTCAAGTACAAAATTTGCAGAAGAACCATTTTACAGAATAAAAGATTCTGAGTTGCAGTACGACAAAATGAATGAATAAGAATTACATGTTGTCACTAACTCCATTATTGTCTACTTTGGTTCAAGACCAGAAGAAACAAAGAGCAACTGTACTGCAAACTTAATTTCCTTTGGCCCTCACCTGTATTATACTAGATAACACTTGTCTTTTTGTGTGTAACCTATCCCAATAGTTCTTCCTGAGAAAACATGATTTTTTTAAAAATCTAGGAAAAAATTGTATTTGATAAACACAAATGTATGTTTGGCCTTTCAATTGAAGTAGAGAGAAAGTGTAGAAAGCAAATAGAGAGGACAAGATATTTGTATATATATTAAGTGGGATCTAATAAAAAAGATAGTAGTATTCTGAAATCAAATCAAATCTCATCTAAGTGTGGGACAAGGATACTTACATACAGAAGAGAAAACAAATAAAACAGTAAGCAATCAATGTGGAGAATCATAGCTTTGTCTTATAATGACAAGTCTGATTAAGGAGCCTCCTGTTAAGAACATCGATGAACAAATCGCAGGTAGAGGAAGTCTTGACACGAATCTTGAATAGAAGATGGACAACCCCAGACAATTTGACGTAAGTAGTGAGGTGTAACGCACCGGCCATAACATCGGAATACAAACTGGAGTCGGAAAGTAATCGATCGGCCATGACGGTGAGGGAAATATTCATTGGATGCGTTTGACGGGAGCCAATTTTGCCGGCCAAAAGAGGGGCATCTCCGATAACTTGTCCCTTGTACTGGAGTAGAGCAGATGTGGTATCGTATTTGAAGCTGACCCGGTTGGGATTTTGCACAGAGAGATCTGCTTTAACTGTGACATTGAGATGAACTTGGAGTCGAGCGATGTCAAAGGAAACATCCAAATCATCTAGGGAAACGGTATCTACTGTCGTGACAGGCTTTTTGGTTTTGAAAACTGTTAAGCCCAAGATGAGTAAGAGAAGCCCTAGAAGGAGAAGGACAGCGAGGCAGATGAAGCAGCAATTTCTTGCTCTTTTCTTGTTGGAGGATCTGTTAGCCATAGCAGCAGGGGATTTATGGTCTTCCACGTCCATTCTAGGGGATGAAAATTGAATCGAATCAAATCGAAAAAGGGGTATGAACAAGATGAAGAAAGTAAAAGTACAATTAAATGCAGGATGGCGGGCAATTTCCCTTTTAATGCCAACTACTAACTGTCTGGGATGGAGTGGGAGGCATGCACATATGAATTAGTTGGACTCCGATTTGGGGGAGAACAATATCGTGCCCTCGTTAATGTGCACGGAAACTATATACTTAAATACTTACTTTCTCAAAAAATGTTTTCTACTTTATAATATTAATTTGCAATCATAACACGTTTAATAAATCACTTTATCAAAGGAAAAATCCTTTTGGCTAGAAAATTTGGCCATAATGGCCCAAATACATGTTTACACTATAAATTGATTTATTTTTTGATAACTATACCCTTCTTTGTCAAATTTATATTTTTCTTATTAATTTATTCATTAATTATGCTTCAATAAATGAGAAAGTTTTCCAAGACATAGTAAATTGACTAATTTTTAAATTTCTCTAACTTCCATACATACATGGCTTTTAATTTCTTTTAGAAATATTGTGAAATGGTCAAAGGCCAATACATATGTAGTTTTTTTTTCCTTCCTTAATTTTCTGATAAAAAATCTATAAAGAATACAAAATTTAAATTGATAATTAGAATA
>JAJOOS010008603.1:0-44379 GCA_029582725.1 Solanum chiquidenum
ACGCTCTTCCGATCTCATAAAATAACATCATTGTACCTTAATGGTGCAATATATCTCCTCGCTATTGATTGCAAGTCCATCAACCACAATGAAGTCATTTTTCCAAAATAAAGTCATATCTCAACAACCTCCAATCGCCGGAACATTAGTTATATCAATGAAGCTAAGTTCATCTGCTAGGTGTTGGTGGTGTGTCATGTGAGTCTCCAGGAGCAAAATAATGGTTGGGTGATGATAGTCAAGCGTAGAGTGAATTTTTTTTACAGAAGTCGTATTTATGAGGACTACTTTGGGTCATGCTTTTTATTTGTAAATGAAAAAGTTATGTATGGGGATTTTGATATGAAATTCAAGCTAATGGGAATGCTTTGCTGCAATGTTAGAGTTATTCTCTCCGTCTGCAATCTTGTAATTTCAACTGAATTACCATCCACTCATGCCTTAACGAAAAGCAACTCATATGCCCTGAAATTTGTATGAATGAATACATTTGGGGATGTCAACTTCAAATCATAATTTCAAATTCTGAATTCTCCAAAATGCTGGATTTGAAATTCCAATATTTTTTTCAATAAATCATGTGATGGATTTTTATTTTATTTTTTGTAGGTGTTGACATTCCTATTTTCTTTTCTTTATTTTGGTTAAAATTATTTTTCTTTTTAGTATTTTGATAGCAAATGAATCACAACCATCATTTTTTACCTAGATATATATATATATGGTAAGCGGGAACAAGAGGGGATCAACTCAGCGCATGAGACATGCATTTTAAAGCATTCATTAGGTCGTGTAAAGTAAACATATGTAAATAATAAATAAATAAATATAATTTTAGAGATCTCCCTTCAGGTTTGATTCAATTTCACTCACTTCCCTTGTGAATTTGGATATTACATTTACCTTCCTTATTTTGCTTTATTAGTAACAATTATTTTAATTTAATAATTTTTTGTTTAAAAAATTATGATTAGACTACTTTGCCCCATTTTAAGATGCTACTGATTTCTTTTCTAAATTAATTTCCATCCTCCGCCATTGTTACTAGGGGAACTTTCCCAAATAGCCACTATAATAAATTAAATTACACTTCATACCTATAGTTTGCATATTTATGGGTTGTAGCTACAGTTTAAGCTACCTCGTTTGTATAATTTACGGATTTGTATAATTCACAGGTTTGTATAATACGTGGGTACATCTGTATTATTCGGTTATTTTTGTATAAACTCGAAATAACGAATTTATACAATTAGAAACATCAGAAGTGTAAACAGTTATACAAATTATATTATACAAATTCTGAATTATACAAAAGTTGTACAAATTATATTATATAAATTTCGAATTATATAAACATGCGAATTATACAAAACTAAAAAGTTGAGCCACATAATTATAGCTAAAAGTAGGCCGTGAATTATAATTAAGGCAAACTATAGCTATTTTAACTAATTAACTAGTATATATTTGCTTATACGCGTACTTTTCCCTTCTTACTATTGGTATGCAAATCGAAGAATATATTAGTAATATTGTGATTAAAGCCATCAATATACAGGATATGTATGTTGGGCCGGCCTGGCCTAACCCGTGACTTGATAGGACTGGACTAAGATTTTTGGAGCTCATTTAAGAAAAGAGTTTTTCAGCCCGGCCTATATAAGTCTGCTGTCACGACCCAGACCGTCGTGATTGGCACCCACACAAACCCTCTGACGGGAGAACCACTACTACACCCAAACAAAGCAACTAAACCAAAACTAAAGCATTTAAGGATACGAAAATATGAATAAAAGCTAAAACTGAAGTTCTCATAAACTTCCAAAAGATCCAACAATGAACTAAACAAATGCGGAAGAAATAATCTAGAACCTGAAAGTCAATGTACCAACACATCTAAAGTTCAACAAGTCTAAACAAGAAGGGATACAACCCCATACTAATGAACTAAAACTTAATTAGTAAGTCTAACTCCGAAATGGTGGACATAGACGAAAGGAGAACTCATGGCAGCCTGGAAGAACTGGCTCACCCTTGAATTCGAACTATCACTGATCTTCTAAGCTAGGTCTGTCAGTAGTAGCTTGAAGATACCATGTACTAAACAAAGAAAGAGCAAGTGAAGTATCAGTACACAACCACAGTGTATTGGTAGGATCACACGGCTATCCTACTAAGCGTAACAAATATAACCCATTACAACAATATAATCACATGCACATATCAAACATATACAATATTATCAATATTTACAAACAACAAACAACTTCCCATTTCTCAAAATACACATGTATGAGAAGTCATTGGTCCTCTCATGGAATCCAAATCCAAACAATTAGCATACCAAAACGTGGTACCTGATCCAATGATTATGCCGAAACGTGGCAACCGATCCCATAATTATGCCGAAACGTGGCAACCGATCCCATAATTATGCCGAAACGTGGCAACTAATCCAAGTTAGTTATGTCGGAACGTGGCAACCGATCCATTGAACACACCACAGTTACAATCACAAGTATATCCTCAAGATCATACATTTAAGTCATGATTTCATGGTAACCATCATTCATCTATCTCATTTACAACAAGTGTGATCAATAATGCAACATTCATATACATACATGTATCATAATGAAGCAAGAACAAACATACATCACACAATCATAAAATCACAACCATCACCTACCTCGAAACAAGCTTGAAACCCTAAGAAACTTGATCCTTCCCTATCCGGATTCGTTTCGCTTGTTCTTGGTCTACAAACAATCAATAGAATACGGGAATCAATAAACAATCACTAATTACCCGGATCACTAACAATTCTAACAACCCTAGATCATACCCATGATTCCAAGTATCCAAATTAGGTCTTCTTCCACCATAGTTTCTAGATCAAAACCCTCCCCAATCAATAATTACCCATTCTATTATGTTCTACGGATCAAAAAATGGATTCAGGGAGTGAAAAGCTTTCCTTTAGCCTCAAGAATGGTGGAAACTGTCAAGAGTCGCCTGGGGTTCGTTCCTTAGCTCTAAAAATCAAAAAGTGCAGAATAAAGACGTTTTGGAGTTTATTTACGACCTTAAGTCGCGTCGAACCCGCCACGGCAATCCTCACACCGCTACTGCGACCCCGCCCTGGCTGTAGAAATCCTGCCCCAGCGGCTTACACAGAACTAGTGAGCTATTTTAATAATTCCAAGACCCCCATTTCACAACACACCTTTAACTAACGACGCTCATAAAAATACCATTCACGCTAAGATCAATTCCGGGAGTTCTACTCACCCGAATTCAATTCCGTAAAGTCGTACGGATTCCTTAACGACTTATCTAACAACTCATGTAATCAAAATCATAAATAGATCACCCAGTTGCTACCATATTTCTCTAGACTTTAATGACTCTGAATTCGTCCAAATCTGGACTAGGTTGGGAAATTCCAAGTTACTACGAAAAAGTTTTTCGGACCAAAATTTTTCCCCATTGGCTTTTCTATAACGATGGAACCCGATCGTTACACTTGCTAATTTGTGGGGCTTGAGAAATATGGGTAGGGCCGGCCCTTGAGCGAAATAAAAATTAAATAAAAATAAAAATAAAATATAGTATTAAAAATATCAAGAGTCCAAACTCAAAATCTATTTAAAGTTTTAAATATTAAAATTTAAATACAAATTATGTTTATAGAATATATACTACATAAAATAAAACTTCCCTATAATTTTTAGGGAATCACTACGTAGGCCGTAGCATATGGAATATTGTCATATTTTTTTGTGTTTTATTATGATCATTAGAAAACAATTAGGTTAATATTTCTATTTAGCTATTTATACTTTTACTTGAAATCAAACTTAATAAATATTATAAAGATAATTTTATTTGTGGATTTGATTAACATGTAGTAACACTAACACCATGTAATATTGTTCTAATCGATATTTATAATAATAATTTTAATTATAATTTGATTTAAAAAATTATGAAAATATACTTTTCAAAAAGTGGGCTGACACAGCATTGCCCGTATCCCATGTACTTGTGGGTTGGACTGACTATTTTTTGGCCCACAAAAAATATGGGTCAGCCCGGTCTAACTCGCCAAATTTTAAAGACTGTATGAATTAGTCTGGATGGGGTGGGCCAGTTCATATTGAGAGCTCTAATTGTGATTACTATTGTCAGAAGAAATAGGTATAACTATAATATAGAAGTGAATATTGAGGAGCTTAGAGTCAGCCGGTCAATTGACCAGTTTGCCCTACTCCTCAACTTCTTCTATTTCTATTTCATATTTTATCTATTTTTAATTTATTTTTATTTAAATATTTTTTTTAAAAATATATTATGTATTTCGAAAATTAGTGTTAAAAATTAACTTAAAATATTATAAATTTGACTACCTCTCAAAATTTCACTTGTACTGCATAATTAGGACTGAGGGAGTAACATATATTATTTGAAAATTACATTAAGAGATCAATAAATCACAATAATTAACAACTTAGAATATTTGAAAATCATATTAAAATGTGATTAACTCTCAAAATTTTACATGTGCCACATAAATTGGCAAAAAGGGAGTAACATATATTATTTGAAAATTACGTTAAAAGTATTACTAATCACAACCTAAAATATTTAAAAACATATTAAAAGTTTGATTAAATCTCAAAATTTAATATGTGCCACAATAATTGGTACAGAGGAAATACCATATATTATTTAAAAATTCTATACTTTCAAAATTTCACATGTGCCACATAAATCACAATAATTAACAACTTAAACTATTTTTAAAATATATTAAAAATTAATTCACTCTCAAAATATCACATGCCAAAGATATTATTTGAAAATTACGTTAAAAGTACTATTAATCGCAACTTGAAATATTTAAGAACATGTTAAAAAATTGATTAACTCTCAAAATTTAACATGTGCCACATAAATTGAGACAGTGTAAATAACATATATTATTTAAAAATAACATATTTAAAATATTTTTAAAAATATATATTAAAAAATTAATTAATTCTCAAAATTTCACATGTGCAACATATATCACAATAATTAACAACTTAAAATATTTTTAAAAATATATTAAAAATTAATTCACTCTCAAAATATCACATGTGCTAAAGATATTATTCGAAAAGTGCATTAAAAATATAATTAAAAAAATTGAAAATTTTATTGACTTTTTTAATTTTAGTTGTATCACATAAATTAAAATAGTATAAATTTTAAGAATCACATAGTTTTAATATGAAATTATTATCTATCCCTAATTAGTTTGTAATTACATTAATATCCCTCTTTAGTTTGTAATTGCATTAATCTCTTAAAAAGTAACACAAATCGGATACATAATATGTAGCTCGAATACATTAAAGAGTATCTCGGATACATTATAACATAAACCGGATACATAATATGTAGCTCATATACATTAAAAACTAGCCCAGATACATAATATGTAGCTCAGATACATTAAAAACTAGCTCTGATACATTATAAAATAAACCAGATACATAATATATAGCTCGGATACATTAAATACTGGCTTGGATACATTAAAGAAATAAGGGATTTTAGAGGTTTTTAGAAATAGAAGGGGATATTGAAAATAAGGGAAACATAAGACGTGTATTTCAGTAATTTTTAGCAAGGATAAATTTTAGGAATCACATACTTTTAATATGAAATTACAATCTATATATTGGGCCCGGGCTTGCCTGTGCTTTTGTATCTAGTTGAAGTCATAGAATAGAAGAAATACATTAGGGTTCTTTCCATTTGCAAAAGTATTTCTTAAGGGACAATGCTTAAGTATCCCCTAAATTATGACCGGAATCTCAGTGCCATATTTTAACTTAATCAAGATATATTACCCCCCACCCGAAACTTAATTTTTTTTATATTTTTGTGTACATTTTGTGTTGATGTGGCACCTTCAACCATGTAAGTTAGTTGCATTTGTACAACATGCGTCTGCCACATGTATAAGTATTTTTTTAATTTATTTTAACTTTTTTTTAAAATCTTCTTATTTTAACTTTTTTTAAAAATCTTCTTATTTTCTTTATCTTATATATGGTATAACTAGTTAGAATTTTGACAATATATACTACTCCCTATGTAACGAAAATTTACATAATTAATAAGATTAAAAAAGTATATTAGAAGGGGAAATATAGTCCAATCATAAATATTTATATTAATGATAAATATTTTAAAAGAATTGTTACAAAGAAGTAAATAAGGAAGCTAATAGTAATATCAAAAACCACAAGAGAGGTGAGTGAAATGAAGACAAACATGAAGGTAGGTTTTTGAAATTATCCCTAATAAAATAATCTTATGTTTTTTTTTTAATTAAAAAAAAAGGATAATGCATAAGTATCTTCCTAAACTATGACTGACATCCCAATGATATATATTCATTTCATTCCATGTAAAATATTTATTTTAAATTCTTCTTACTTTAAACTTTATTTTTTTCTCGTTCATTAATTTCTTATCTTTTTTCTTTTAATTATTTTTAAAAAATTATGTGTATTTTTTGCATATCTCTTTAGAAAAATACTTATGAAATATAACACATTAGAGAAATTCATCATTAATTCCTTCAATTTAAAACGAATAAAGCTCAAATATATTTGAGAATATTAGTTATTATTATAGATAGTAACTCATTGATGAAACTCAAATTCAATGTGCTACCACACTAATTCATCTCTTTCTATTACGTGATCATCAGGATTATATATTTTAAGAAAATAGAGAAGACTGTTTAGAGGTGTTTTTTTGCATTTTTTTAAAACATGGGAGTACAATTAGTGTAATAAAAGATGTTACAAGAAATGTTTGTAAGTTCGTTTCACAAAAGAGTCATTGTTTGAGTCATTGACATGTTGCTAAATCTTGCATATTAATTACAATTTGCTTTTAAAGTAGGGATAAAGACAAGTATCTCTAGCTATGATCGAAATTTCAAGACACACCTAAACTTAACTAGGGTACTATTACTCCCCCTCCCCCCAAACTCATTTTCCCCCATATTTTTGTGCATCTTTTGTGTTGACATGACATCTTCAACTACCCAAGTTGGATGTGTTTGTACACACGCGTCTTCCACGTATGTAAATATTTTTTTAAACAAAATTTTCGTAATTTTTTTTTTAAATTCTTATTTTCTTTATCATGTATTTAAATTAAGTTAATACACTCTTTTTTTGCCTTGTATAACTTTTTTTCTTTTTATCTTCATTCATTGTTATTTCTCTTTTATTTTCTATTGATTTTATTTACTCTTCTTATTTTCTTGTCTTTCCTTTTGACTTGATTTCAAATTTAATTCCAAATGTCTTGTATTTCAAATAAGTTAAATTCGAATGGATATCAAAATAAGTGAATAAAATAAAATAAAATATAAAAAAAATTAAAACATTAGAATTAAATGACGCTTTTTAATTATTTTAAAACAAAAATACGCATAATTTTTTTTAAAATAATTAAAATTGAAAAGATAAGAAATTAATGAAAGAAAAAAAATAAAAAGTTTAAAGTGAGAAAGAAATGAAAATAAATATTCTACAAAGAAATAAATGAAAATAATTAATATATATAAGTTTTAATATCAATAATTATGTGTACTAACTAATTATAAAGTTACCAATTAAACAAGGACATGTGTCCAATTTGTTCACTTATCACTTGCCTTCAAGAGAGTATGCACACTCTCTATGCTACGTTAGCATTTATGGTGAATTTATTCGATTTTAAATTAATTTAGGGGGTAATAGGATCATAGTTAAGTTTAGGCGTGTCTGTGAAATTTCGGTCACAATCTAGGGGGTGCTTGTGTCTTGTTCCTTTAAATTATTTGGAAAAGAAGGTGAATATATGCAATATCTAGCTGAATCATTGACCTATTGCTAAATCTTGCATATTAATTACAATTTGATTTTAAATTATTTAGAAAAGAAGGTGAAAATATGTGATATCTAGCTGAATCATTGTCAAGTCATTGACCTATTGCTAAATCTTGCATATTAATTACAACTTGCTTTTGAATTATTTAGAAAAGAAGGTGAAAATATGTGATATATAGCTGAATCATTGCCGAGTCATTGACTTATTGCTAAATCTTGCATATTAATTGCAATTTGCTTTTAAATTATTTGAAAAAGAAGGTAAAAATATGTGATATCTAGCTTAATCATCTCCGAGTCATTGGCCTATTGCTAAATCTTGCATATTAATTACAATTTGCTTTTAAATTATTTGGAGAAGAAGGTGAAAATGTGCAATAGCTAGTTGAATCATTGTTGAGTCATTGAGCTATTGCTAAAATCTTTCATATTAATTACAATTTGCGTTTAAACTATTTGGAAAAGAAGGTGAAAATTTGTGATATCTAGTTGAATCATTAGGGAGTCATTGACCTATAGCTAAACTTGCATATTAATTGCAATTTGCTTTTAAATTATTTGGAAAAAAAGGGTGAAAATATGCAATATTTAGCTAGAAAAATTCAAAGTGTAAAAGATATGTATGCTGTAAATATTTCACCTAATTATTATATAGTTGACCAATGTTAAAATATCTTTACCAATCTTACTAATATAATTTGAAAGTGATATACAAGTCATAGCTATAAATAAGCAGAAGGAACTCATTAATCATAGCTGGAAATCAAAACATCTCACATACAAGTTCCAGTTTCATTTGTACTTACAATCATGCCCCATTCACCATCACGCTCGTCAGGCCGTCGTTGGCATTCCAGCACCCTACCACCAATGCCTCAATCGCTAATATTCAACAGTACCATGATTCCATAACCCCAACAATACACCACCACCAATGCCTCAACCACTAATACTCAATAGTACCATTCATGATTCCACCACCACCACCACCCTCACCACCACCAACAATGCCTCAATCATTAATATACAATATCACCGGCACCACCACTACCACCACATATGAATCAACCTCTAATAGTCAACAGTACTATTCATGATTCCATAACCCCAACAATACACCACCACCGATGCTTCAACAACTAATATTCAATAGTACCATTCAAGATTCCTCCTACACCACCACCACCACCACCACCACCAATGCCTCAATCATTAATATACAATGGTACCGGCACCACCACTACCACCACATATGAATCAACCTCTAATATTCAATAGTACCATTCATGATGCCCCAACAGCACCACCACCACTACCAATGCCTCAACCACTAATAATCAATGGAACCATTACCGATTTCACCACATCGACATCATCAACACCAACACAAATACCTCAACCGCTAATGATCAACAGTTACATTCAAGATTCTACTACCACCACAACAACCATTAATGCCTCAATCCCTTATATTCAATGATACTTTTGTCAATTCCACCACATCAGCACCACCAATGCCTCAATCGATAAGATTTAATAGTACCACACCACCACCACCAATGCCTCAATCATTAATATCAACGATACCATCTACAATTTCACCACACAGACACCACAATTACTACCATCAATGCCTCAACCACTAATATTGAATAGTACCATTTCAGATTCTCTTGACCAACCACCCAATCGTGGCCATAGTGGTGCCTTCAAAATGTTGCAGTCTTTTTAGTACCAACACTCTAGAGTACATATGATGATGACGACGACGATGAAGAACCCCCAAAATGAGTCTAATGATATGGAATTGTCATGGCTCTAAGCAATCCGACTTATATAAAATATTTTGCTCTATGTTTGACTATCATCGTCCAACCAAGGTTTTGCTCCTAGAGACTCACAAGATACACCACCAACACCTAGCAAATGAATTGAGCTTCATTGGTATAGATAATGTTCCGTCTATGGGAGGTTGTGGAGGAATGGCTTTAGTTTGGAAAGAAGACTTTGTTGTTCTCAATGGAGTTACAACTAATAGCGAGGGGATACATTGCACCATTCAGGTACAATGAAGTTATTTTATGCACTAACATAAATAGCATAAAATAACATCATTGTACCTTAATGGTGCAATATATCTCCTCGCTATTGATTGCAAGTCCATCGACAACAATGAAGTCATTTTTCAAAAATAAAGTCATTCCTCAACAACCTCCAATCACTGGAACATTAGTTATATCAATGAAGCTAAATTCATCTTCTAGGTGTTGGTGGTGTGTCATGTGAGTCTCTAGGAGCAAAATAATGGTTGGGCGATAATAGTCAAGCATAGAGTGATTTTTGTTTTTACAGAAGTTGGATTTATGAGGGTTACTTTGGGTTATGCTTTTTATTTGTAAAGGAAAAAGTTATGTATGTGGATTAACTTGAAGATAAAAAATCTAAAGGAAAAGAGATTGTGTTGCACGAGAATCAAAGGAAAAATATAAAAAATTCAATTAACTTGAAGATAAATATATCACACTCACCATTGAACTTCATATCAAATAAATACCCTTTAACTGCTAAAACGTATAACACAAGTGATATGGTAAATAATGGAGGTTGCATATAAAATTTAACACAAATAAATACCTCATTTATTGTTAAAAAAAACATGATTTTTGAGCTACTTGAAACAAAACTAATAGAGAAATAAAGAAAATATAGTAGAATAAATAAATAAATATGTTTGTTGATCTTAAAGAGTATTACATCATATTTTAAGATTTTAAAAGTATCAGATAAATAAAAGAAATTAATAATAAAACAGAAAGAAAAAAATTAAGCTAGATGGAGATGGAGCTTAATGCATATGAATTTTCTTGGTACAAGACTTTAATATTATTTCATTCTTCCATTCTCATTGAGTGATGCAACGTTTAAATCATCCTTGGAAATTGAAATGGGAAACACTTGAGCACATTTAATACTATAATCAAGATATTTAAATGAAATATTTTATACTGTATATTCACGATAAGTATTAAATAGAATAGTAACTCCAAGAAATTGAAAAAAAACTAATACAAATTTAATTTCCCATCTAAATAATTCATTACAAAATATTTAATGGTCTAATAATATTTATTGCAATAAAAAATTTACTTTTTAATACATACTCGGGATAAGGCACAAGTACCCCCTAGACTATGACCAACATTTCAGAGACATACATTAACTAAACTAAGTTCTTATTACCCCTTGAGCTCTTCTTTTTTTTAAAAAAAATTTGTACGCCTTTTTAGCTTTGGTGGCATCCAAACATCTCCCACGAGCTACAACTGTGTGGAGTCACAGAGTGTACCACATAAACCAAAAGGTGTATTAAATTACAAAACAAATGAGTTCAGGGGGTAATAAGACCTTAGTTTAGTTAAGGTGTGTCTATGGGATTTCGCTCATAGTTTAAGGGGGGTACTTGTGCTTTTTCATGTACATACTCTCTCCGTCAAAAAATAGTTGTCCACTATATTATTTTGGGATGTTCAACAATACTTGTCCATTTTATGAAATCAATGGATAATTTTACACTTAGTTCCTAATTTTTCCTTATCATTAATTATAGTAATTCTCTATTAAATTTTTTAAGACATTGTAATTATTATATTCAAAGGGTAATATAGTAAAATTACCCTTCTATTGTAACACCCCAGAAATTTTTTCTAAATTAAGACTCGAACCCTCCTTTGTAGTGAGTAGGATTTTACCGAGGAATAAAAAATTTCTGAAGTGTTAAGGTCACTAGATGCAGCACCTTGAGTTCCAAGAAAAACTAAAGAGAGTTCATTCAAGTCATTCCTAAGTTCCTTTAAGTTTTGAGTCAACTTCAAACGACCATAACTCTCAGCACCGGATGAGTTAGGTGAGATACTAGGTATCCAATGAAAGGTCTTTGAATTATCTTTCCAACGCCACCGAATTTACTAAGTTTCGAGTTCGGATAAGTGAGATATGCCCTTTTGAAGTCAGGCTGTCCAAATAAGGAAAGTTACCCAAAAATAGTAAGGGGTATTTTGGTCTTTTCCTTATCCAATCAAATTTAATTCATTTTTAGTAAGGTTTTAAGGGTCTAATCCTATTAGGTTCAGTTTTATAATCCTAGTATACGCCTAGGGTTTTAGTTGAGAGTTCAAGAGGAGAAAAGAGGAGAGGATCAAAGCGTTCGTCGAGAGTTTTGAATTTTGTTGCGGATTTTCGCCATGGGTTTAATCCCTAAGAGGTATGTAAGCTTCCATAGTGTTGGGTTTGTTCACCCACACGCCAATCATGTTAATTTCAATGTTAAATTCATTCTAGAAAGATGAAAGTTTGATGTTCTTGAATTGTGTTCTTGAAATTGACTTTCGTTCTTGAGTTAAGATGAGATTGATGAGTTCTTGGGGAAATCAAGTCGATTTTAGAGTTGTGTTTGATTATATTCTTGAGTACATGTATTGGGTATCTAAATCTAGAGAGAAATTGAGAAAAAGAATCGAATTTAGGCGAATTGGGGTTAGAAAACGAGGAAAAAAAATTGGACAAGGAACAAGTATCAGGTCCGCCTCGTGGACCTGTTCCTTCAGTGTGAAAACTTTTTCTCCGCATCGTAGAGAGGTCGTGGACTCCACAGTTTCAAAAATTATTTCCACCAAACATTTTAATTCATCTCCGCATTGCGGACTTGCTCCCCAGACAGTGTTTTTCAACCAATTCTCATGATTAACTATCTAAAAACACTCCTAAACATCATGAGATATTTACTATCACAAATCACAACCTTGAATTCATAAATCAAATTCAAGGTAGAGTTGAGAGTCAAGTTTTGAGATTTCTTCCGAACAATTTTTTGAAAGTCACTTTGAGTCTTTTTTAGGAGTCTTCTACAATTTCTAATAACTTGTTTCAAGACTCGAGCAAGTGAGTATGAGAATGAGGAGAATGTATTCATGAGTTTACATTATCATCACGAGATCCTTCATAGCATGAACCATAACTCTTGAATTCATAATTCATATTCAAGACAGAGTTAAGAGTAGAGTTTAAGGAAGCCTTTGAGTTCAATAGTGAATCTTTTGAGATCCATCATCTATTTGAGTTAAGTTTTGAGTAAGTAAGTATGAGAATGAGAAGAGTTGTATACAGGAGTTCCTTATTGATATTTTGACCCTTGAGTCGAGTCATTCATGCCCATAACTTCCACATGAACTCCTTCAGTTGAGTACCTTTGAGAGGAGTAGTATCATTCAAGTTATTGAGTTCCAAGTATTGAATTCTATCTATGGTTATTGAAAACCTTGCATTGAGTCATTCACGTCTATAATTCGGCATGAACCACATTTTAAGAAATCTTTTACAAACATTATAACTTTGTTTAAGACTTAAGCTTTGAGTTTAGTAAAGAGCAAGAATAAATTTCATTTCTTCAAAGATTATACGGGAACTAAGTATTCCCAAGAGTTAAAATGTTTTCACATTTGAGCAAGAAAAGAAACACTGATTTCCAAGAGAGCCTTTGAGCTAGTTTTTGAGTAATGATCTCAAATCACAGAAAGAGTCTTATTTTTAAAACATATAAGCTGAGTATATTGTGGAGTAGTATTGAACACCTATATGGAGACACGAGTTCATAATAACTCAAGTCTCCATAAACCATGTAGCCATCATGGGTAGAAAGGATCATACTTTTTAGATGATTCCTTAGTGCTTTTTAGCATAGACTAGTGATTCCACTTAGTTAAAGTGTTGTATATGACAGCAAAGTATATGACAGTTCTGGTAGCGTGGGCAAGAAGATGTATCATCACTTAGGCTCATAGTGGTGGTTGTCGGTTAGAGAAACTCCCACAGAGTTATATTATATTTTTATATACACATTGAGTATTATTGTATTTTTCAATACATTGAGTTGTTATCCACAATTTTACAGCTTTCCATATATATTGAATCTTTTACTATTACTTTATCATTGAATATCATGAGTTGAGTACCTTCGAGTTGAGTATCTTGAGTTGATATGTGTTTCATTGTGTCGAGTACCTTATTGTTGAGTTTCACTAAGTTGATAACATTATTACTGAGTTGAGTATCTTATCCTTGAGTACTTCTGAGTTGAGTAAGTTTGAGTAGTTTTGAGTAGTTTTGAGTATCCTTGAGTATTCCTTGAGTTGAGTAAGTTTGAGAAAAGGTAAGTATGTTTCCTTTTTTATCAAGTTTCAAGCTTATGTTATGATTTAGAATTTCCCTTACATGCTTGTACATTCCATGTACTGAGCCATTTGGCCTGCATCTTTTCATGATACAGATACAAGTATTCAGTGTCATCAACAGGAGCTTCGTTGATACCACATGGAGTTCGAGTTAAATATGGTGAGCCTCCTTGCTTTCGGAGGATTTCATTTACTTTTCAGTTGTTAGGATGTCGTGGGTCTTATCCTGACATTCATATTTGTCAGTTAGAGGCTTCATAGATAGATAGTAGAGTTTGAGAAGTTTGTTTTATTTATCTTATTAAATGTATTAAAAACTTAAGTTGCCTATTGTTGGCTAGTTGAATATTCTATTTTTATTCAGATTTATTCATTTGAGTGAAAGATTTGTAAGTTTTCATGAATTTTTATTCATTTTTTAAGCTCTGTATACTTGAGTTAGTCTTTCGCTTGTAGTCAGCCAGGATGAGGGCTCGCTTGGGGACGAGCAATAGTTCTCGAGCTCCAGCCACGTCTAAGGTGTAGGCTCGGGTCGTGACAAACTTAGTATTAGAGCACAGAGCTCAAGTGTCCTAAGGTGTCTATGAAGTCGTGTCGGTAGGATCTTGTTTATGGTTATGAGGGTCCCACTTCTAAAAATAAGGGACTACAGATATTTAAGAAAAGTTTCCCTTCTTTCATACTCTTAATCGTGCAATAGAGCTATGTCACAGAAACTTAGTCTAACTCGTGTGTTCTTTTATCCCTTCAACTACGCATCATACTAGAGGTGGTTGAAAAATAGAGTTAGTTCTTTGTCGATGACTTGTTCTTAGCAAGAGTTTTAAGGAAGTCATGAGACTCCAGAGGGGCTTGAGAGAAGCTCAAGAGTATGTTAAGTGTTCAGTTTCAGAGGAATGCACCCATAATTATATGAATTGTGCATTTGAGCTAAAAGTGAGTTATACTCTCTTCCATCATTCCTGTTTCAGCTGAGATCCTTATGATAAAGTATGTTTAGAGCTTGTGTAGTATTCTCATCTAAAACGCTAGCATGCGTTACGAGATCACGAGCAGTAGCAGTGAAAGAGCCCAGAGTTAGAGGAAAGTATGTAGAGGTTTAGTAATCTAAGGGAGATGTGTTTTGACAAGCTATGTTATATAGTCATGTACCTAGTAAGTTAGTAATGAGGAGTTTTCCCTTATGAGTAGACTAAGAAGTGCTGAGTTGTGAAGATTTCATCATAGGAGGTAGAGTGTGTTGTAGCTAAAAAGGAGTTTGTGATGAAGTGTCATTATGTAGGTAATGACCAAGTGTAAATGTTGAATATAAGAGCATGAGCATACATGAGGTGATAGATCTAAGCTATGCTTATGATTTTTTAGGGAGAGTCCATAATATTCAAAGTGTTATAGAACTAATTAGACATTGATGCATAGTGAATGAGTGAATCGTACTCAATTTGGGAAGGGAAATGTGATAGTAAATTATAAGTATGAATACTAAGAGGTAAGGATTGACTATTTGTCATAAAGTCCTAGTGGACAAGTGTTTCTGAATTTGTATCCAGTAATTGTAAGTTAGTATAGTAAGCGAGTAATCATATTAATAATCCGGTTTAGTCATAAATACTAAGCTTGAATTTGAGATGAGTGTCATGATCAAAAGAATGGTAACATGAGGGTGATGATGTTATTCTTTAGATTTGATCTCGTAAACTTGACATAGAGTAGGTGAGGAATTGAGATGGTTGCTGCAATGAATGTGAGTAGTACAAGTGAGGGACGTTTATATGAGGGCAGTGAATTGTGGCTAAGTCACAAGAGTAACAAGATAATTAAAAGGTGTGCCGAGATAGTATGTTACTAGATGAGGTTCCAATTAAGTTATAATTTTCCATGTGTGCTTAGATAGGATAATTGAGTTGTCAATGTGGAATAGGTCCATAACTTTCAAATGTCAGTTGTAGACTTAAGGGGGAGATGACGAGATGAGAAATCAAGTCAAGTGTTTGAGATTAAGATAGTAATGAGTTCCAAGGAGTATGGGAGGCCCTTTTTGTAATAGAGTGATATTAGAAAGATGAGGTTGATGTTCTTATCGTGATAGTGATGGTGTGATAATTACATCTAAGGTTATGAATGAGGAGGAAGAGAAGGATGAGGTTGTACTATGAGAAATAGTTAAATGAGAGACCTTAGTTGGTTTCAAAGGAGTTATTTAGTAGGAGTCCATGGAGTTGTTAGAGTACTAAGCTTGAATGTGGTGTTAAAGAGTAAGAGTCTTGGGAGGAGATTCCCTATAGAGAGGTATAGAATCTGAACCTAAGTATTTAGGTTAAGCTTGAATATAGTAAGAGTATACCATTATACTCAGACCTTAGTAAGAATAACCCCGTTCCATACCAAGTCCAGTCGTCATTCGAGGACGAATGATCCCAAGGGGGAGATATTGTAACACCCCAGAAAACTTTTTTGAACTAAGATACGAACCCTCCTTTGTTGTGAGTAGGATTTTACAAGGGATTAAAATATTCCTAAGTGTTAAGGTCACAAGATGTAGCACCTTGAGTTCCAAGAAAAACTAAAGAGAGTTCATTCAACTCATTCCTAAGTTTCTTTAAGTTTTGGGTCAACTTCAAACGACCATAACTCTCAGTACATGATGAGTTATGTGGATACTAGGTATCCAATGAAATTTCTTTGAATTATCTTTCCAACGCCACCGAGTTTCCTAAGTTTCAAGTTCGGATACGTGAGATATACCCTTATGAAGTCAGGCAGTCCAAATAAGGAAAGTTACCCTAAAATAGTAAGGGGTATTTTGGTCTTTTCCTTAACCAATCAGATTTAATTCATTTTTAGTAAGGTTTTAAGGGTCTAATCCTATTAGGTTCAGTTTTATAATCCTAATATTTGCCTAGGGTTTTAGTTGAGAGTTCAAGAAGAGAAAAGAGGAGAGGATCAAAGCGTTCGTTGAGAGTTTTGCGTTCTGTTACAAATTTTTGCCATGGGTTTAATCCCTAAGAGGTATGTAATCTTCCATAGTGTTGGGTTTATTCACTAACACACCAATAATATTAATTTCAGCATTAAATTCATTCTAGAAAGATGAAGGTTTGATGTTCTTGAATTGTGTTCTTGAAATTGACTTTCGTTCTTGAGTTAAGATGAGATTGATGAGTTCTTGGGGAAATCAAGTCGATTTTAGAGTTGTATTTGATTAGCTTATTGAGTACATGTATTGGGTATCTAAATCTAGAGAGAAATTGAGAAAAAGAATCGAATTAAGGCGAATTGGGGTTAGAAAACAAGAAAGAAAACAATCGAACAAGGAACAGGTACCAGGTCCGCGTCGCAGACCTGTTCCTTCAGTGTGAAAATTTTCTTTCCGCATCACGGAGAGGTCGCGGACTCCACTGTTTCAAAAATTATTTCTACCAAACATTTTAATTCATCTCCGCGTCGCAGACTTACTCCCCATACGGTGTTTTTAAACTAATTCTCATGATTAACTATCTAAACACACTCCTAGACATCACGAGATATTTCCTATCAAAAATCACAATCTTGAATTCAAAAATCAAATTCAAGGTAGAGTTGAGAGTCAAGTTTTGAGATTTCTTCCGAACAATTTTTTGAAAGTCACTTTGAGTCTTTTTTAGGAGTCTTCTACAATTTCTAATAACTTGTTTCAAGACTCGAGCAAGTGAGTATGAGAATGAGGAGAATGTATTCATGAGTCTACTTTATCATAACGAGATCCTTCATATCATGAACCATAACTCTTGAATTCATAATTCATATTCAAGACAGAGTTAAGAGTAGAGTTTAAGGAAGCCTTTGAGTTCAATTGTGAATCCTTTGAGATCCATCATATATTTGAGTTAAGTTTTGAGTAAGTAAGTATGAGAATGAGAAGAGTTGTATACATGAGTTCCTTATTGATATTTTGACCCTTGAGTCGAGTCGTTCATGCCCATAACTTCCGCATGAACTCCATCGGTTGAATACCTTTGAGAAGAGTAGTATCATTGAAGTTCTTGAGTTCCAAGTATTGAGTTCTATCTATGGTTATTGAAAACCTTGCATTAAGTCGTTCACGTCTATATTGTGGCATGAACCACATTTTAAGAAATCTTTTACAAACATTATAACTTTGTTTTAAGACTTAAGCTTTGAGTTGAGTAAAGAGTAAGAGTAAAGTTCATTTCTTCAAAGATTATACGAGAACTAAGTATTCCCAAGAGTTAAAATGTTTTCACATTTGAGCAAGAAAGGAAACACTGATTTCCAAGAGAGCCTTTGAGCTAGTTTTTGAGTAATTAGCTCAAATCACATAAAGAGTTTTATTTTTAAAACATATGAGCGGAGTATATTTTAGGAGTAGTATTTAACACCGATATGGGGATGCGAGTTCATAATAACTCAAGTCTCCATAAACCACGTAGCTATCATGGGTAGAAAGGATCATACTTTTTAGATGATTCCTTAGTGCTTTTTAGCATAGACTAATGGATCCACTTAGTTAAGGCGTTCTATATGACGGCAAAATATAGGACAGTTCTGAAAGCGTGGACAAGACGATGTATCATCACTTAGGCTCATAGTGGTGGTTGTCGGTTAGAGAAACTCCCACAGAGTTATATTGTATTTTTATATACACATTGAGTATTATTATATTTTTCAATACATTGAGTTGCTATCCACAATTTTACAGCTTTCCATATATATTGAATCTTTTACTATTACTTTATCCTTCAGTATCATGAGTTGAGTACCTTCAAGTTGAGTATCTTGAGTTGATATGTGCTTCATTGTGTCGAGTACCTTATTTTTGAGTTTCACTGAGTTGATAACCTTATTACTGAGTTGATTATCTTATCCTTGAGTGCTTCTGAGTTGAGTAAGTTTGAGTAGTTTTGAGTATCATGCAGGAGTATTCCTTGAGTTGAGTACGTTTGAGAAAAGATAAGTATGTTTCCCTTTTTATCAAATTTCAAGCTTATATTATGCTTTAGAATTCTCCTTACATGCTCGTACATTCCACGTACTGAGTCATTTGGCCTGCATCATTTCATGATGCAGATACAAGTATTCAGGGTCATCGACAGGAGCTTCGTTGATACCACATGGAGTTCGAGTTAGCTATGGTGAGCCTCCTTGCTTCCGGAGGATTTCATTTACTTTTCAGTTGTTAGGATGTCGTGAGTCTTATCCCGATTTCCATATTTGTCAGTTAGAGGCTTCATAGATAGGTAGTAGAGTTTGAGAAGCCTGTTTCATTTATCTTATTAAATGTATTAAAGACTTGAGTTGCCTATTGTTGGCTAGTTGAATATTCTATTTTTATACAGAGTTATTCATTTGAGTTAAAGATTTGTAAGTTTTCATGAAATTTTATTCTGTTTTTAAGCTTTGTATGCTTGAGTTAGTCTTCCGGTTGTAGTCAGCCAGGATGACTGTTCGCTTGGGGACCAACAATGGTTTTTAAGTGTCGTCCACGTCCAGGGTAGTATAGGCTCGGTTCGTGACATCTATTTATAGATTCTTAAGAAGTGTGCAAAATTATTAGTGGAAAAATATTGTTGGACAGAGGAAGAAAAATATTATAAAAATAGCTTTAGAATAAAGGGTAAAAAGTAATCCAACTTTGTGCTTCAAAGCTTGCCACTTTTAATAATAGTAGTTTCTGGGCACGTGATTTGCGCGTGTATCCCATATCATTGAGTAGATAAATTTAAAAAATCATATGAATATTTTTAACTTCTATGTTTGAGTTATGAAAATAATTAATGTTGATCCTATTTAGTTAGGTCAATAAAGAAAAAGTTCTTGTCCCATGGGACATGCAAAGTCTTAAATATCTTTTTTATAATTTTTGTTTTTGCCTCGATGCCTTATTTTAATTTCCAGCATTGGCTCTAATTACTAAAATAATTTCATTGTCTTATTAATTTATTTTGGTAATGCATTCTTTATACCCTACGTTGGCTTTTTGTCTAGCATTCACGTATGAATTCAACTCAGTACCTTCTGCAGGTATAAACTCATGGTGATTTAGCTAAAGAGAAGAGGAAGGCACAACATAATAAGGGTAATTGATGTCTGAACAAAGAGAGGGACCTAGTCCCTTCTCAAGCGGTTAGTATCCCCTTACTATGTTTGAAATGTGCAAAAGTAACCGTCACTTGCCATGTGTATGCATCTCCTGATGTAACGTCGTTTCTATTAACAACCCAAAAGTCGTTATGTTCAAGAACCAGAGTCAACTTACAAAAAGAATTATCCTTAAATCGCTCTCAATTTCTTCAAAATCTCTTTCATTTGTTCTTAAACATGTTGAAATACACTCCCTCTCCCAAAGAACTCATAGCTCCAGAAGTCGAATCTTCCAATCATTTTGAGTTCAATACTTCAACCTTGCCTGAGATGCCCTTTCTTTCTACTCCAGTATGTGGATTAAGTGAAATTGGTGAGTCAACTACTCCTACGATCAAAGTCTTACTCCCTCAAAATGTAGAACCCCACAGTCCAACTCCTCTCTCAAACGAAAACCTCTATTGTTCTCCCACTCTGGTTCTCACTTCTTCCTGAGAGAACTCTCTTGGTGGCTTTATTCGTTTAGAGGCATGATATGTAGTACAAACTGTTGTTGAGAAGCTATCTATTGAATCAAAAGTTTCATCCCAACCTGGCCCTGTGTCGTCTACGGTGTCAGAATGACTATTCGATGGAAATATCCCAATAGAAAAGGGGACGGAGTCGAATATCTTAGTCGCAGGGGAGGACTGGGTCGTGCAAAGCCTAACTAATATGAAGGGAGATATTCCACCTCAATTTTCTAAAGAAAGGTATAAATTGCCAGTGTCATATCACATTTTTTCTCTATTCTTGCATAATATATGTGGCGTCGTATGACATGCTTATATGAGGTTTATACGATTTTGTATCATACATTGGAGATTAAGATTGCAAATAGGTGGCAATATCAAGGAACTAAACTAAAGTTTTAGGTCAAAAAGACCCCTCAAACAAAGTTTATGATTAAAGAAATGGCTCAGGTAGAACTTTGCCCGTTTGAAAAGTTTAAATTGTCCCATACCTTGTGGATAAGCCTATGAGTGTACAAAATACTAATAATAGTGTATTATGAGGTATTATAATAGCACGAGGGTCGTATGTTAAGCTTTTAAGTCAAGAAAATTAGTGAAACTAAGGTCGGCAAAAGTTATCGAAGTTTCTCTAATAATTATTTCTTAACTTTAGGTCAAATGTCTTGGATGTTTCTCCCAATATATAAAGATTTAGAAGGACTATGACCCATCCAATTGAAGGCTTATGAGCCTAGTTTGCAACGCACAAAACCCTGTAGCCAACCAACATCAGAGTAAAAAGATATGACGGTTGCGGACTGCTTGGGCAGAATTCGGGTCACGATCCTGGTCGGGTCAATGAATGTGGTATGTCGGCTTACTCAACGTTTTAAGCCATAAAAACATTTATTTTCACTCCCTAACCAGAAAGAAAGCTTAAGAGATGGTTCTAATGGAGTTCTTTCAATATGAAGGTTAGTTTTTGATGATTTCTACCATTAAAGGTTGCCACCGTGCCTAGAAACGTGATCTCTACACGTGGCAATTGTTTTCCCCTACTATTAGCTGCGTTTGGAGCTAGTTTTTGAAGATATAAATTTGTAGTTATTGGTATTTCTTTGAGGTTTACACTTGTTTAACTAACGTAATCATCTCGGGACTCTTTTATGATTGTTTTTATGAAGTTCTACGGACGTTTCACCAAGTTGGGGCCATATGGAAAATTTGCCGATTTAAGATCAATTATGAATTGTTTATAGGTGCATACCAGCTGTGTATATATAGTGTTTGCGAAGCTTAGGACGTAAGGAACAACTTTTGTGAAGAAGCTACGGCCATTCAAGCGTTCATTGGAAAGGTATGTAAAGGCTAAGCTCTGTCCCTCATTTTAGCACCACTCGTGGGAAATTCCTAAAACGCCAAATATGATATTTTGCTATTCTCTGGCTAGAAAGACCTTCAGTGAAAGGCATTGGGAACTCAGCTGAATTATTTTCATGATTCTATTATTTTGATATTCCACTTGTTCCGATAAATAAAGTATTCGACGTCTACATGTCATTTTATCGGTTTCCTTGATTATATGTCCGCATGTATGAATCCTTATTCTTCTTTGGGTGATGTGACTTAAAATATCATGGGAGACCCTTATTACTTGTAACCAACCCTCTTCCCCACTAAAGTTATTGTAAAAAATCTTTAAAATAACTCACGATCTTCAAAACTCCCTAATATAACTTAAATGTTTAAACTATTAGAACACTTGATTTTTGAAATACTTGTTTTATAAATTATCTAGGAACCAAGTTAGAAACTAAGTAAATCACCTTAAGTTTGTTATGAATATCTGCAAGGTTAGATTATCTTTTTAAATTCGAGTTAACTTTTCAAGCTTATTTGGAAGAACATATGACGTTCCATGAGATGGTTACATGTTATACGAAAGTGATTATGGGGTTATGAGAACAAGACTACAAACGGGCCAAGATTGGTAACATGACAACAGTAACATATAGGTGTTATAAATCCATGACATGACATGCTATTCATTCTACTCCCGAGCTATAATCGGGAGGTATGTGGCCTATTGCCTATATTTATATGTATGACACACCGATGGCCACAGGTTGGCATATATGATGCTGGTTAGCTACCGGGAAGCACCACCATTGCTAGCATTTGGTTGGGTATGTCATGCATTTGCATATATATATCTATATATATATATATATTCACGACATACGATTATATGAGCATTATGCATATTTAAACAGTAGGGGGGCCAAATGTCAACCATGGAGATAATTTAAGTTTCAGTTTCAGGTGGTATCTCTATTACCCTTTTACAGTAAATATTTATGATTCTACTTTCCGCTTTACATACCAGTATATTTTATTCGTACTAATGTCCCTTTGCCTGGGGACGTTGCTTTTTGTTTCGTGCGAGCAGGTACAGGTAGGGACTCTAATCAACCCACCCGCTAGGATTCAGATTAAGCTGTGAGTTGGTAAGCTCCATCTTATCCTAGGTTATCTGAGGATGTTTATTTTTGTTGTACAATTTGGGTATAGTCAGGGCCTTGTCCCGACAGTGGTTATATCACTCATAGTCATAGAGTCTATTGTGGACACAATATTCTGGGTTTTCTTTTGTATGTTTCAATCTCCAACCCATAGTCTTGGCATGTATATATGTGTGTGTGTGTGTAAGTAGGTATGTCTTCGATTGTGGCCTCGTCGGCTAGATAGTAAATCTTTAATTTTTTTTGGCTTGTCTACCATTGTTTGTATGGTTTATTCTCATTCAGGTCATGACCTTCAGGGTCCAGGCTTCACTTTTTAGAAGTTGTGCTACCCAATCTTTTTATCTCACAGTTTGGTTAGCTAGTATGTTTTAGTGGGTAACTCAATCTTATAGGGTATCGAGTGCTAGTTACTCCCCTATTTCAGGGTGTGACAAACTTGGTATCAGAGCAAGTCATAATCCTAGGGGTCCTCAAGCAGTGTCTAGTAGAGTCTTCTTTATGGGTGTGTTGTGCACCACATTTATAATCAAGAGGCTACATGGCATTTAGGAATGGTTACATTTCATTAAACTGATATATAGATTGTTCTATAGTGCAAAAGTATAAGAACATTTGAAATCTAAATCGTACTTTATGTTTTTTATCTTACAGGCTATACTCGCTCGTGATATGGCAGATCGAGAGATAGGTATGGATCCAAGGGAAGGTACTAGTTGTTCCCCACCAGGTCAAAGGGATAGATTTACCTCGGAGGCATAGGGTGAATCTACAGTACCCCTAGTACCAGCCTGCCCAACACCTGTTGAAGCTCGAGGAGATGTAGTACCCCCAGCCTCACCAGTTCCATTGGTACTTGAGAGAGCTAGGGACACAGGACCTCCAGTACCTATTGTTCCTCCACTTGAGACTAGGGACCGTGAAAAATTAAAATTAAAGAGTTGACAAAAAAAGGAAAGAGACTCTTCTTAAAACACGAAATGAATAACAAGTACATTATCTTCAAAGGATAAAAATCAACTTATATTACTTCATATCATATATAATAATTATAGCTGAAAATGTGACTTCACACTATTTTTAGGTTTTTTGTTCTGACTAAGTGACGAATTTACCGAGAAAAAAGAACTAAGTAACGATTCAATCTTTAACTTATTCTTGGTAAAATAATACTCCATCTGTCTTAATTTATGTGACACATTTTAGTTTTCGAAATTCAAACAAGTCTATATTTGACCGTAAATTTTTCATATATCTTTTAAATATTTTGAATTATCAATTATTGTGACTTATAGTATTTCTTAAGTAGTTTACAAATATATAAATTTCATTTTTAAAAATTTCAAGATTTCATGAACAAATTCTCGGTCAAATTTAAATTGTTTGACTCTCGAAACACGAAATATTTCACATAATTTGGGACAGAAAGAGTAATGATATTTAGCTGAAAAAACCGACAGATAGGCCAGACCAAAAAATCGAGGGAAAACCAACTATGTCTGTTGGTTTTGTGTTTGATGGATGTTCGTTGGTTTTTTTTTTTTAAACAGAAAATCAATGCAGTCATTCGTTTATTAATTAATTTATATTTTTTTATATAAAAATTGATGGGCAAGATCAACTTTTGAAGTGCAAAATTATAGTTGAAGAGTATAAATAATAATGATAAAAATATTTCGTCAAAGAGCATGTGTGATTGAGCAGTAATATTGTCTAAAGTTATTGAAAATACCTGGGTACAATTCCAACTAACTATATTTTTATGAATATTTCTGAAAATCATATATACCTTCTGACGGACACGATCTGTTGTTCCTCAATTTTAATTGATTCTATCTGTCAGTTTCACGAAAGCGATGATAGTAAAACCGACAATGCAAAATCCATCGATTTGATGCCAATTTTCTTTAAAATTAAACTAACCTTGTCCGTTGATTTTAGCACTTGATTTTAACCTCTTTTTTCGTAGTGTAAATTTTTAAACTATTATTGTAACTAACATATATAATTACTTGCATAAATAAATTCATAATTTTTTTATATAATTGTAAGAGAATAAATTATACATTTGTATATTTCAAATAAAATGAATACCGGATCCGTACAACCCGACAGCTTAACTCCTTGACTTATTCTATCCTTTTTTTATTTGAATTTTTATTTAACAAAGTTTATAAAAAAAATTATACTCCCTCCGATTACTTTTACTTGTCACTTATTTCTAAAATAGATTTTTATTTTTAGTTGTTACTTCTGACATATCAAGAAAAGATAATAATTTTTTTTATATGTTATACCCTTAACATTAAATACTTATTTTCCAAATTATTTTCTAAGACATCATTTAATAGGGGATAGTATGATAAAATACATATCACATTAGCTATTTTCTTAATGGGTATGTCAAATCAAACTGTGACAAGTAAAAGTAAATGGAGGAAGTATTTTGAATTGAAACTGAATTATAATATTTGGAAGATATTTGCTGGGTCAAAACAAGTATTTTTTTTATTTGTTTTCAAATAAGCACCTTTGACAAAATGCCACACTATAAAGGTTCAAGTTTGAAAAGGTTGACATTAATTTAATTATAAATAAAAATATATGACTATGAACGGAAGTGGAATAATAGAAAACTAATTAATATTTGAGTAAGACATTTACAAAGTGTGTATTCTTATATATTGTTTGTTGTTATTGTTATAGGCAAATACTAGCGTAGACAAATAAAATATAACATGAAAAATTAATTCTGAAAATCAAATAAAAAAGTAAGTTACATATTTGATCAATCAGCTTAGATAATTAAATTTACTAGTCATATATACATTATTTTGTATCGAAATAATATACATATTTAATATATATCATCCATTAATATATAAAAATATATATTTTATTAATTATTATTTTGATAAACAGCTATTTATATTCATTTCTCTAACAAAAAATAATAATTTAGTTGTTATAATGAAATATTAATTGTAGCGAGTGATTAATAACAAAACTAGTGATCAACATGGGTTGTGGTGCACTGATGGGAATGATTCACCCTGAACCAGAGGTCTCGGGTTCGAGCCCTTGGTATGAAGAAAATCATGTTGGGAGCGCCACCCCCAATTGAGCCCTGCAGAGCGCGATCCGAATTTAGTCGGAGCTCCAATGTGGACTCCAGACACCAGGTGGGAAACCAAAAAAAATAACAAAACTAGTGAGATTTCGGCAAAATCAATAACTTAAACAAATTAAAATTCTGAACTTCAACTTCAAATTGTAACTCAATCTTTAATTGTATACATATATAATAGGCCAGAAATTTAAAAACAATATAATATCTTTTTTATTTTAAAATAAACTGATATTTCTTCCATGTTTTAGTTAAAAGTTATTAAATATTTAAAAAGGTAAAATAACATAGATAAAATATCATTTCTGACCAAAAGAATTTTTCCAATATAATAATATAATTGTTTTGACAAATGAAGATTGTGGTTAGGTTTCTATGATTGGTCCTTGCTCATTAATCACTATAGTCATATATACATCTTCTTGTCTTTGACAAACCCCTTTCTATTTTGGGAAAATCTTATGATTTCAATGATTAATTTATAATCGTATTCTGACTGACATAAGAAAGTCAAAGGAACAATTATTACTTCCTACGTTCTATTTTATTTTATGTGAGGTATTTTAACTTGACATAGAGTTTAAGAAAGAAATGAAGACTTTTAAAACTTGTGGTCCAAAATGAATGATAAAAATTTGTGTGGCTGTAAATCATTTCATTAAGGATAAAATAAATATTTTATAGTTAAATTATTACTTAATATAGAAATATGTCATTCTTTTTGTGACTGATTAAAAAGAAAAGTAAATCACATAAATTGAGACAGATGGAGTATGAATTAACAAGGTAAGGAGGATTTTTATTTTAATAAAAAAAGTCAAAGGAACAATTATTATGAATTGAAATGTCAAAAGTCAAAGGTCAATGACATTATTAAAAAATGTATTTTAGGAGAAGATTTATTTTTAACTGAATAAAATTTAATTAACTGAGAAAGATATAATAGCATTTTAATTTATATTTATTATAATGTGGATTTACATTATAATTCGGATATTATTTTTTTATCAGATTAATATCTAGCTAGAGATATTTCTATAATTCTCTAATTAATTTAATAAATAAATGGTCTCCGTTTGTAAAAGACTTTTTCTTTGCACAATTCACTTTATTCCTACATTTGTATCATACTAGGAAGCTTCATGAATTAAATACTATAATAATAATAAATAATGGCATGCACAAATGTCATTTTCAACAACAAATATTTAGGCATTATACTAGTTGAAAGTCAAAGTCAGCAGGATATATCCAATTACATAGTAGAATTAAAATCAAAATTTTATAAATTAAAGCAGCATCTAATACTTTATTAAAAAGAATTCACACTATTTGTCAAGGACAATTCTTGCCACAGTTTTGGCTAATAGGAGTATGGGTGTGAAAAATCGAATCGATCAATAAATTAAATTGAATTTTTTTTTTTGGATTTATGGATTTTTAATAATTTTACAAAAAAAATTATTAGGTTATTGGATCGATTTTAGTTTTTAGTATTGAGTTATTGGTAAACCGATAACCTATTAAAATAATAGTATTTTACTACTTTACCCTTCATAAATATTAAATATTAATAATTTATCATTATTAATTAAACACTATATAAGTGCTCTAGTATGTTACTCTACAATCTACCTAACTAAATATTATCTTTCTTGTTTCACTATATCAAAATATTTACTACTAATTTACTTGTTTCATTCTATCACGCCAAATTAATAGAGAAGTGAGAAGTTATATATTTATTTTATGAGCAATTTTTATTAGGTAAATCGAAAATCAAACTGTTAACGACCAAAAATTGATAAAAAAATATCTTATTGGTTTAGCATATTTAAAAATTAAAAATCGATAAACTGAATCCATAATACATAAAACCGAACCAAACCGACCGCTTTAGAAGTATTAAATTACGTGTTTTTATGTATTTTTCTACTCAACTAACTCCTTTACAAAGATTTATTGTGTTTATTCTAATTATTATTATTATTATTATTATTATTATTATTATTATTATTATTATTATTATCATAATTATGAGTTTGATAGAATTCAATAATTCTGACTCTAATTTAGAGGTGTTAATTAGCAGATAGGCTAAACTTGAACGAATTAATATGGACTGAGTTAATAAATAGTAATTCAAGTTATTTGAATTGAAATAAGTTGGAAACTGAGCTAAAAATGGATCATTATAAGCCATCCATACAAATTTTACTAAGTTTTAGTTTTTTTTTATTTATTCTTTTATATAATCTTTTATATATCAAATAAAATTATTATTTTTTCTTTATTATAACTATATAATATAGGATTATATCAAATAGCAAATATATTTTCTTGAAAAAAAATTCAATGAGATTTATTATGGATCAATTTGAACTATATATCAACTTAAATTTTATTCAAATAACATACATTTGGGCATTAGGTTGAAAGTAATAGAATTAAAATCAAACTTTGATATGAAGAAGAAGTGAAACCAGTTAGCAAGCATATCGTAGAATATTAATTATACATGAATTAAAACCTCATTACAACATATTTTCGCTTTAATTTTTATTCTTATACACTCGAGAATAATTTCAAATAATATCCAATACACTTCAAATAAATATATATTTTATACTTAAATTTTCACTTGTTATATATGGGGATAAGGCATAAGTATCCCTCTAGACTATGACAGAAATCTCAGAGACACACATTACCTAAACTAAGGTCCTATACCCCCAACCCATTTTTTTAATATAATTTTATACATATTTTTTACTTATGTGGTATCCAAACATTTTTCACGTTCCTCAACTACGTAGAGTCATGGAGTGTGTCACGTAAGTTAAAAGGTGTGTAAAATTACAAAAAGAAAAATGAGTTCGAAGGTAATAGAACCTTAATTAATTAAAATGTGTCTTTAAGATCTTGGTCATAGTTTAGGGGTGCTTCTGTCTTATCCCTTTATTATAATCAAATAGTTTGATTAACTCAATGTGAATATAAGATTAAAAAAAAGTTTACCGGTGTTACAGGTACAATATGCATGCATTTCAGATAACTTTTTTATTACAATGATTTAACATTTTAAGAAACTTTCGTCTATACCACTAAAGTATGTGTTGCAGTGAATGAGGTTGCTCTTCTCTTAATTAAAGGTCTCATGTTTGAACCTTAGGTATGGAAAAATCTTCGGTATAGGGAGTGATTCCCACCGGAAGGGTCTACACGACGTGAATTCGAATATAGTCGAATTCCAATGCAGGTACCGAACATTAGGTGGAAAAAACAAATCTTTCATCTATCACATTTATTTTTTTATTAATTTTTCAATTTCTAAAATTATCAACTTTATTTTGAAAAGTACACTACCTACAAAAATGCATGTCTACTAAGTTGTTGAAGTTATAAAAAGAAGTATTGTGTATGGACATGAATTTCAGGTTGAAAAAAGAAAGAAGTTAAAACTTTTAGAACGGAACTTGAAATACTACTCGATCAAATTTATTTTTAATGTTGTAGGTGTTGAATTTCCTTAATTTCTTCATATGTTAACTTCTTTTTATATAAAAATTCCTTAGCGAAAATTATGACTCCCGCCGCTGATGTTTGATACTATTAGACCGGTGGGTACATAGAAAGTGGATGCAGGCAACTTGTGTGGAACACCACGCTATAAAAGTTGGACTTTGGAATGGTTAATTAAACTGAAAAGATAGCATCTATTAGTTTAATGTCAAAATAATTATTATTTGTCAAATGTGAGTATTTTAATCATTTATATAGTCATAACTCATACATCATAAGTTCTTTGACGTTGCTCTTTCGTACCAATGATTTAATAATATCTAATTTGTAGGATAAAATTATGAAATGTCAAAATCAATAATCAATGGGATTAAAATATTACTTTTGGAGAACATTTCGTTCTCCATGCTCAATAAAATCTATTCCGAAAGAGATAGTCATTTTAATTTGTTTTAATAATGATAACGATCATAGTCGCCATTTAATAATATTTTTAAATTATTTTAACAAGTTATGGATAACTGTAATTATTTTTCTGTTGACTTCATTATGGTAGGGTAAATTTAAAAAATATAATGATATAAATTTTAATTTACCGATTATAGTAGTGGAAAACTACAACAAAATTCCAATTGCACATTTATAGTCCAAGAATTTATAGTAATGTTATATATGCTGATAGTATACAATTTATTTATATTATCTTAAATTGAGATAACAGATTAATTATCATTATAATTAATGTGTTTCAAAATATTTAAGTTTAATTATGTATTAAAAATGGAGCCAAGAAATTACATTGATAAACATTAGCTAGAACTTAACTACTTCCTTAAAACATAACGAAGATTTTATTTCATTATATTCCTGAAACAATACAAAAAATATATATAGGGAAAAAATCAAAAGAATACAAATAAACTTGGCAATTATACAAGTAATAGGCTTTTGAAAAATCAATTTATAGCTCCACAAACAGTTCTTATGATCCCATTTTGACCAGTTAGAGGACTAATATCTCCCATTTTAATCATGGCTGCAGCAAAGTCAGAGGCAAATGCCCGAGGGCTATTGCTATATTCTAAAACAATATCATCGGTAGATCCTCCACTCAAAAGAACTTGATCTGATTGAAGAAGACCTTTTCTTTGCCTCAAGTTCTTGAAGTAGTTGTTATCCAATTGATTAGGTGTTACCAAATCAAGTGGAGCTAGGTTTCCATTTTGATCATCTTGAGGACACCGACGTCTTCTAGTGCTAGCAAATCCAGCATTGATGTCTGTTCCATTGCTATAAATTCTATCACGGAAAAGGAAGCATTGTGCTTGTCCAATTGAATGTGATCCTAGAATTAATAGGAAAATTTAAAAAGTTAGAACTTGTTATAAATATGTACAAATCTATATATGATCGATATCAATAATTAGATCGAGTTTTACCTGATAAAGCAACCATATCCCTTGTGCTAAGGCCTTGGTTGGCAAAGCCAGAAATAAGCCTACTAAGAGGATCGAAAGGACCGGGAAGATCAGTTTCTGCAAGAGTATGACTTGCAGTGGTTGAGTCTCTTCTTCCGAGTTTCACTGTCCATGATGGACCGCCAACCTGATTGTTATTAACGTAACATTAATTGGTTAGAATAAAAAAGTTTCTTCTTTTCATAGTGTGCCAAAGTGAAATGTACTTACGAGACTTGATGCATCTCTAGCAGCAACTGCAAGTATGTCAGCACACGATACAATTCCAGGACATGTTTTCTCAACCTCTCTTTTTGCATCTTCTATAATACCAAAGCCTCTAACTGATCCAAGATTTGGCAGTGCAGTTTTCTCGCTGACAATTGTTGGAGTTTCATCAAGCAAGAGAGAAGCATCACAACCCTATAAAAGTTAAGCCGCAAATTATATATAATAAGTATTAGTATATATATTATGCATGTCATCAAACCAATAAATTAAAAGTAGTTCGATAAACATATAGATTAATGTATATATCCAACCTGAACAAAACAATCATGGAAATGAAGACGAATGAGCGATGCAGCCATACGACGTTCGCGTGAAATTGCTTGTCTTATAGTTGTACGAATAGTGGTGAGAGCATTAGGGCAAGTTCGGTCGTAGAATGTGGAAGAAAGTTGTGCATGGCATTGCATGGTAGAGAGTAGAAGAAGAGAAAATATAGCAATAAAAGAGTTGTTTGAACTTGTCATTTTGAAATTAAAATGCAAAGTTTGTTGATGGATGATATGAAAGAATTATAGATGTTTATTATCTTTGTGATGTGTTGAGGGAATAATGTTTCACTCAAATATTTATAGGCAGAAAAACACGTTATTTTAAATCTCTTTGGTCACTATTGGCTGCCAATTGCATATCCGCGTTGTCGCTACCTTTTGTCTTTGCTATTCTTTTGACTTGTTCTAATTGCTACATATTCTTGTACTGGCCTAGTGGGTGAAACGGATCCGTACCATATTATCGATTATCGGTTATTGGTTTATCACTTATTGATCATTATCGATTCGGTTATCGATTTAACCTTTAAGATTTGACAAAAATAATAATTGAAAATCACTTAGAAATTAGGTGACAAATTAAATGAACCATACACATGACTTGACCGATTGTATTTTCCTCAAAAGAAAACATTGTCACATTGTAGAATAATCGAGAATTTGAGACAACCTGAAATAAACATATGAAACTAAACTCTAAGTCGAGAACTTTATATACCAGATAGTTGTATAAATATAATTATTTTATTTACTATCGGGTTGTCAGTTAACCCGTTAAGGAAAAACCTAAAACTGTTAGAATCGATAGCCCGACGAAAAAAATCAAAACCGTTACCGAAATCGCTAAACCAATAACCCATTACCGATAAGTTAATAACTATTTTTCGATCCAAACTGTTAAGTTTCGGTTCGATTTTGAATTATTTTCTAAGTTTTGTCAAGCAAGAAAATTTCATGATTAAATATTTTGTATTATATATTATAATGGCATGAATGTCATTTTCCAATAATGTGACATAGATTTGGTCATTACGTTGAAAGTCAACTGGTGATATCATCATTACAATAAGAATTAGTGAAGCTCCAGCTAGCAAGCATGTATAGTAGAATATTATGAATGAATTCTTCAATATTATATATTCTCATTTTATTTTTTTAATTATTTTCAACATTATCAGAATAATTTCAAATAAAGTTCAATACATTACAATTTAATATATACTTTTGATATAACTTAATTATTTAAAACAATTTTACTAGACACAACTCTATAATATGCACCGTATTTACGAGTAAGTTTTTATCTGATACGGTAAGTTTTTATCTTGTTACTTCATTCATTTTTGGCTGCCACACCATGTTACACCCAAAGTTAACGGGTAAGAACATGGCTTATAGTAACTAGAGTATATATATTTTACTATTGTTGTTTGTTTAATTTACTTTGTTCAAAGTACAATTACATTATTTGAAAAAAGGGAAAGGCAAAAATATATATATATCATCGAATTTTGAAAAAAAAAAAAATTTATGTCATTCGTTAAGTGTTTGACTTATCTATGTCATTTCAGCTAATAAATAATGGAATGAATGAGTTTTTTCTCAAATGAAAATGGCATAGATGAGTCAAATTTTTAATGAATAACATAGATGAGTCTGTTCTCAAAGTTCGACAACATATTTGAACATTTTCCGTTTGAAAAAAGAACAAAATCACTCTTTATTCAATGAATAGACATTTTAAGAAACATTCATCTATAACACTTGATGAATTAAGATAAGAAAAGAGAATTTTATTCGGTATGCATTACTAGATCAATCATATATAATGTCTACTCATCTAAAATATATAGTGTGACTTATCCACAAGATCTTTCAACTAACTAGTTTAGTTAATGTTAACCTAATCATAGCCAACATGTAACTAATTAACTAACTTTGTGACTCTACTATTCATAATTGTAGCTAACTAATATAATTGTGTGGCATCTTCACTATGCTTAGAAACACTTATAATATAATATAATACAGTTGAGAGGGACGAACATAGCATAAATAAATTGTACAAAAAGTTTTTTTAGTTGTACAGCAAATTAAACTTAGGTTTCCTTATTTTCCTGTTAACACGTGTACTGTCTTCTGGCAAACCACGTACCACTTCACATTGCAAACACACATCTCACAAAACTCCTAACCATCGTTTCGCTTTGTTCTTCACCCTTCTCATGGTTTTTCTGTCTTTAGTATTTGATTATTTGTCGGTTTTTCTCTCAATCCCTCCTCTTTCTCCATTTTATTATTTTCATGAGTTTCTCTATTTGGAATCTCAAATTTCACCACTTCTTACTTGATTGTTCATCCTTCTAATTGTGTGCTCTTTGTGTTGGTGCATATTTTTCGTAATTAGTGCACTATCTTTGATTGTAATCATCATTACAACTTTTAGAATTAGTGCCCCTGTTAGTAATAGTCTTACATCATTTTGCCTTTTGAAATTTCTCTTTTATAGATATTTTCTCTCTTTCCTACTTCTTTCTAATAATTTGGATTCTTTTGAATCTTTATTCATGCAATTCTCTCGATATAAGGACATACAGACTAGTAAAATACACTACTAGAAAAGTGTAAATTACATGGAGATATTATCTGAGAAAAATTGTCGCAGGTAACATTTGTAAATTTTCTTGCGAAAATTTTAAATTCCTCAATATTAGAATATATTACCTGTGAAACTTATATTCCCAACAAATTTCGCAGCTAAAGTTGATACCATTTTGTACTAAAATTAGTTCCTGCAAAATTACCTAGGGAAATATATCCGCAGGAACAATATCTCTAGCTAAATCCCTATGTACATGGACCAATTTTTTTTTTAAAAACAAATCCTTTTTAATCTGTAGGAAAATTCTGTAAAAAATTATTTATGGGGATTTACCTAGATATTTTATTACCTTGAGAAATAATTGGGAATTTAGGAATTATTAGACCAAAATTTAGGAATGAGAAATAATTGGGAATTTAGGAATGAGAAATAATTTACCTAGACATTCCTAAATTACTAATTCCAGAAATAATTAGTAAGTTATATATCTTTTAGATGATTAGATTCTTTTACACTTATATTTTTTTTTTGGATAATAGAACAATTAAAAACTCAATTTAGGGTGTGTTTGGTATGGCCAATTTTCTCATGTTTGGTTGGGTTAAATGTTTTGGAAAATGTTTTCCAAATCAACTCATTTTCCACAAATTTAAGAAAAATGACTTCCCTTCAAAACTTAAGGAAAACATTTTTCAAAACTCTCTTCCGAACCCACCCACCCACCCACCCTATATGCCCCCAACCCACCCCCTACCAGCCCCTCCACCCCCAAAAAAAATTTGAAATTTATTTTAAAAAAATATTTTCAACTTCAAAATTTCTTTTTTTCACCCCTACCTAAACCCCCTCCCCACCCCCTACCAGCCCCCCACCCCCTCAAAACTCTCCAAGCAGATTTTTCCGAAGTAAAGGACTACATATCGGAAAATTAGCTTGCCAATCTACCCAAAAATCGAGGTTAATCTACAAATTTCAATCTGTGTGAAGTTAATCTGTAAATTTTTGTTTACTGATTTAGTTTAGATGAAAATCGAGTGAAATTTTCTTGCAAATCAAATCTCTCGCTTAAATATTTGGTCAATGATTGTTGTGGTGTTAAGTTTAGCTCATTTTTCTTTTTCATTAGCTGTATTTCTTCTTAGGTGCTTGTTATGTTGTTAGTTTTTTGTTTATGATGGCGGTGTTTGGATCAACTGTGCACACTCGGATAATCGTCAAATAGATCGCTACATCCCACACCCATACATATAGATGTTGATTGATGGGTAAACATGCCACCAATATTGGAGAAGATGAGTGCATGTCCTTATTATGTTTCTTCTCTATAGATTATTGAATTTTAATATCCTACAAATGATGTTTGTTCTAGCATCTCGACTATTACTTTAACTCAACTACTCCTTTAATTTGGTCACTTGTGAGTGCTGGACTGTACTACGTTTAAATAGTGTCTGATGAGTTGGGTCTTCTCTGTGGCTCCTCTGTAATTATTATTGTTTAGCAATTTTAAGTGTGGCTTCAGCTCCTTCAACTTTTGCCTTATATACTTTAACTTATTACCATATAATCTGTCAGTCCAACTTCAGTTAATTACTACAAAGAAATATTACTTAACATGTCGAATGATCATCATCGCATCCAAGGAGTAACATAAAAGTGATTCAGTAATCTTAGGAAAGCCTTTAATTATGTGATATTTCTTCCTTTTAGACAAATTGAAATCTCAAGTAGAAGAGTATAAACTTCTTTAGGACCTGAATTTTGAAAGATTTTTCTTCCATACATGTACGGATCATTCTGTTCTACTGGTTCTAATAGAATTTATTTATCTATTTTTGCCTCCCCCGGTACTTATTCCTTCTCTTTTGTTTTTAAATTTTAAATGATTGTTGTTGTTGATAGCTCAATAGGCTTTTTTTAGGCATGCATTAGGTGTCTGATTGATAACTTTACTACGGGTTGTCTATGTATTTGGTTTAATATTGTTCATAGTCCATACTTTATTAGAGAGGAAATCAGCACATGAATTATATGTTAACGAGTTAAGGATAACTGCAAATGAGTGGTAGAGTCAAGTACAATCTGAGAGAGAGCTAAAATTAGAAGTACGAATATATTCATAATCTTGAAACTTGGTACAGCTTACTGTCATCTTTTCTTTACATGTTCATCAGTTTTTCCCCTTGCTCAATTCAGCAGTTATATTGAACTGTACGAAAGAGATCATGTGGAACTGATTCACTAAAATCTGGTAAGTCTTGATTTTATTTTGTCTTAAAAGAACCAGTGGAGCAGTTTGGGCTTCTGTTTAATTTTCTGGGATGCGTCTGCAGGATACCTTCAATGTCTTAGAGTGACGAAGATGCTTCCTTCTTTCTGTTTTAATCAAGTTTTGTTGAGCCATTTTGTGATTATATTCCAATTGTTAGTGATGTGATTGCTTGATGTTGGATCGTGTTCCTCATTCCGTTTCCTTTACTTGATGGAAATTTTGTGATTATATTCCGTTTCCTAACCAAGTTGTCTGTTGGACCATGAGTAGAATGCGAAAGGTCAAATGTACTCGGTTGACAAATCTATGAGAATTAGCTTACAATTTCATTCTTTTTAGACCTCTGCTTCAGTTAACACGAATTGCACTGCATTTGTTACAATGTAATTAATTCTACGGTTCATATAAATAAAACAATGTAAGATCCCTACATTGAATTTTATAAATAACCCAGATCTCTATTTTAACGAAAATACAGAGGAGCATATTTATTTACCCTGTTCTTGTTTTTCTACCAATAAAAATTGAATCTTGAAAACCATAAAACTTTAAAAGAAAAATTGATCATTGAAAACACAAAGATAAAAAATGAAAGAAAAAGAATTACAATCTGGTTTCCTGGATTTCTTTGAAGAAGATGAGGCGAGGCGAGGCTCCTTCACCCATTGTTACGTCAATCTATACAAAATTTGAAAGGGAAATATAAAATTAACTAATGTAAAATTGTGAATAATTTTCAAAGGGAAAGAACAAAAAAAGAAAAATAGGGAAGATAATTTTTCCTTCTTCCCTCTTTATTTTATGTTCGAGATTTGGGAAAAGGCACAATAAGGTTGCATGGCAAAAATTGGTACGTCAGCGGAACTCACTGCCGTCCATCGCCCACGCCCCACACCAAAATATAGGGTAATATGGTAAATGCTCACTCCAATCATTTTTACATATATTCATATAAAAAGTGTATAGTTTACTAAAATAATCATGATTATTAGTATTTTAAAAGATCCTAGACAAATGAAGTAGGACATTAGGATAAGGATATAAAGAAAAAAAATGTATTTTTTCTTAATATATTAAAGTGATTATTAGTATTTTAAAAATGTATTTAAAATTTATGTTATTCAATTTCATTTGTTTTTGAAGTATTGACTCGATATTTTATATTGCGGGCTATTTTTTTAAGTTAGGCTTGATAGATTATCTTTTTGTCAAAAGTTTTATATTGCCCTTAAATATCGTCTCAAATAACTTGTTTTGATGCAGAATACTTTTGAAAGAAAGAAACAAGAATTATTAGCTTCTCAAAGTGCATCAGCTGCGGAAGGAGAAACTAATTTAGCTGGTCAACCTTCTCAATTAACAGAAATGAATATTTGGGTGCAATCTGTTGGTGGAAAGAAAAAAGGAAGAGTTAAAGGTCTTGGCTCCCTGGGTCGATTTGTAAAGGCATCGTCTAAACAATCAACATTAGCTTTATCGAGAGAAATTGATGAGATGATTAAAGCTCAGGTAAATGCTTCCAATGCTGAATTATATGCCCAACTGCAGAAAGAGCGTCATAAAAATAAGAGGATGAGGAGGGAATTGGACTTATTGAAAAAGCATGTATACAACGCATCATCTTCAAATGAGCAATCATCTCAAGAAGACAATCAAGCTTATGAGAATGAAAGTGGTGATGACTCTAATACCGTGAATGATAGTGGTTCTGCCCATGATAACATGAATGGCAGTGGTTTTGCCCATTATAACGCATCATCTTCAAATGGGGCTTTAGATAGTTGATGGTACTATTTAGGATTCAAATTTGAGTTGTATTTTATTTTTATATGTTTAAGAATCATAAACTATTGATCTTGCAGGTTTATTTTTAAAGGAATTATGAATTATGAATTCTGTTTTTTTGTTGAATGAAGTGATATAACGTGAATTGTGTTTTTTGTTGGTTCTTGCGGGTTTCTTTTCATTGGAATTATTTTGAGCAATACTTTCATATATATCCGCAAGAATTTTTTTTTTATTTCACAAAATTTCATCTCCAAACTCCTATGGATTTACTTGGGGATCTTCATGGGGAATCACTTGCGAAATATTTCTACAAAAATCTGCAAGAAATTTCGTTTTTATAAGAAATTGCGAATTTTTTATAGTTATCGCAGATAAATCCACAAGTAACACACCTGCAGATTTAAATTCCCAGGTAAATTACTTAGAGATTGTATAAATCTGCAGGTAAGAGTTACCTACGAAGGTTTTTTTATCAGATTTTATTTTGCAAGAAAATTCGCAGGTAATCAAATTACCTGCGGATTTACTGTACTATCCCTAGGAAAATCCCCAGGTAATCAACACTTTTCTTATAGTGATACAATAACCATAAATACAATGCTTAATTAATAATGTCAAAATATAAGATATAGATTAAAGGTGAATAAAATCGATCGAAAACTATACCAAATCGTAAATCGAGTTAAATTGGAAAAAAAAACATACAAGTGATTTGGTATTGGAAAAAGACCCTTTTTGGGGGGTTAAAAGAGAAATATTATTTATAGTTAATATGCAGCATTACAATCCACGTAGTTACTGTTGAAGATGAAGGAAACTGATGATTGGAACATGTCAAAGGAACTAGTCCAATGAAGCTGACTGACGAGTTTACTGATGTAGAGTTAGAGTCACACTAGGACTAGACTACTAAATCCGAACTTATGTACGACTAAGTTGATGTATCATGTATGGAGCTAAAGTCGACTAGGATAAGGTGTTTTAGTTATACTACTCATGTAAATAATATATTTGTATTGTAGTAGGACTCCTAGTGTAGCTAGTATAGGACTCTTCTCCTATATAAGGAGCATGCAACTTAACAGTTTAATTATCAATACAATCCTTGATTTCTCTATACTTTACGTGAGAATTCTACATGGTATCAGAGCATTAAAGTTTTTCTGCTCTTTAATGTATTAGATCCAAAAATTATAATAACCACAATATTGAATTGCAATGACCTCTTCTACCAACACCCTATCAACCTCCTCACTTCACCATCTTATTGCATCTTGTTCCATTAAACTTAAACCAACAAATTATCTTATATGGAGGACACAAATGTTTCAGTTGATTCAAGTGATAAGATTAACATACCTCATCATAGAGAATGAACCAACTAAAAGTACATGTTCCACTGATGAGAAAGTTGTAGCAGTTGAGAAGGATACACAAGACAACAACAGTACTGATGACTGGAGGAAAAGGATGTGTTGCTAAGAAATTGGATCTCAGAAGAAAGCATGTACCTGATTGTAGGCTGCTCAATTGCCAAGGATATATGGGAATGCTCGGAAGAAGATTATCTTCAAGCAACGAAAGATAAGGAGTTCCAGCTCAAACAACAACTGCAAAGTGTTAGGCTAGGAACCAAAAAGATTGATGAATATATTAATGAATTGAAAGGCATATGGATGGCCTTGCATCCATTCACAAGCCTGTGGATGAATTTGAGCAAAAGTATCTGATACAACTTTGGTGCCTGAACCAGATCCAAATTCAGTAACATATGGTGATTTATTCCATTTAACTGGCGTCTCTGTCGTGACCACTGTTGATGTGTGTACAACAATTTTGGTTTATAGTATTTGCTGTGGAAGGGCACTATCACTAATCAAAAATTCAGAATTGATGTTTGTATCTGAATGTACTGCACTCAATGGGAGTGCAAAGATTGGCTCCAACTGATCTTACTACTGTGAAGTTGATTTGTGAACTTCTGAATTGCTTACAGGGATGTAATTTGATGCAACTGGCACATCTTGATCAGATTCATATTTTTCCTTTAAAAAATTATAAAATCAGTCAAATATATATAATATAGTTATTTGAATTACTTGTTTCTTTGTTACTTTGTTATACCTTAAATTGACCTGCTTGATGTATCTCGTCTGTGGATGCCTTTTTTGTGCAACTAGATACGTTAGATTGAACCATGTAATCCTAATGATCAGCCTTTAAAAATTTAAATACTTTGGTATTCAAACTTACAAAGTTGTAATTTATTGACATTCCAATGGCTATATCCAGTGGCGGAGCTCACGAAGAGGGTACAAAAATTAAACAACAAAAGCTCTTGTTCAAAAAGGGAAAAACATTATTGCAAGTGAGATTTGAATTTCACGAAGAGGGTACAAAAATTAAACAACAAAAGCTCTTGTTAAAAAAGGGAAAAAAATTGTTGCAAGTTGTGTATCTGATAACTAAATGAATAAAATGTGCACACTAACTAACTGAAAACTTGTGTAATGATATAGACATTTGATATTAATGAATAAACAATCATGAATCAGTGAATTATTGTTGATACCTTGGATACGTGGACTCCCTGAACTTCTTCTGTGGCAGCTTTCTTTAATTTGTGTCACCACTGCCATTACCTTCACTATGTGTATAGTGTGGAACTTCATTGTTGTGTGAATCATCACCATCACCACTTTGATTTGCACTTCCTGGACCCTATAAAAAAATTAAATTTGCAGTACATTACACTTCAAATCTAATATATGTTATATTTTAAGTATATTCTACAAGTTACGGTTAGTTTCATTTCTTTGATAGCATCAAATATGCCTTATGAACATGTCTTGCATATACATACGGAGATCAACAAATTATTTTTCCACCGAACAACACACATACACGTTTTTTACTGAATTTGAGAAGTTGTTGATATCCTTCCCAATTGGAACTGTAATCCTTTTCTGTGCTTTTGGACTGTGGACTTTGACCTTGAATGTTGTGAGTCTGCTCGTGATGAGAAGTAGTAGACTGCTTTTCAACCGACTTGTAAAGATTATCGATAACTGGATTAATTAAGGGTAGTTTACCCTTGATGACCACTGTTTCAGGTGTACGACTACGCGTATTAGGAGTGTCAAATATAGCAGCATATATCTGGCTTCATATTTAATAGACATTACTAGATACATATACTTACTCTGTTGCCTTTGTTGAGAAATATGATTTCCATGATGGTGCTGAATTTGGGCTTTGGATCAACAACACGCCAGTTCAGAATTCTAGAAATTATATTAGCATGATGAACAACTAATGTGTGGGGGGTGGGGGGTGGGGGTGGGAGGGAGTTGCATGCAGCACTCATAAATTCATACTTGCATAGCATACGACATTCCTGAAAAACGATACAATTTTTTAGTATAGTTTAGTTTGTGCCTAGATGTTTTCATCAAATTATTGAATGACAGCTTTCCCCATGGAAATTGATTGTATGCCCCAATATCAACGATCACAAAATCTCTTATAAGGATAGAAATATCATTCTGTTGTGATAAGATAAAATTGTGTATGAAGTACAATATCGCTATCTTTACAACATCTTTATTGTTATCCCACCTTTTATCATTGAACACTGAATAAGGTGTTCCTTCCGAACATTTTTACCACCACAAAAATAATCGACTAACAATCTATTATCATAATTAACCAGAGCAAACTCATCAATAGTGAAATGAAGAATAGAACCATTCACACACATCCAAAATTCATTAGGATTATCTTGATCAACTTCAAGTGTTACCAAGCAACGATGTAATTGTTCTTGAAATGAGCATTCTAGAATATCTACATACATCCTAAAACAAGTCTGCCTAAACATGTCAAGTTGTTTAAGAGTAAGCTTATTCTTAATGTCTTGAACAGTGTAATCCTTTGCAGAACTAACAATACACAAAGGATGAACATGGGGATTTTTAAGAAACAACTCAAACTCCCGCAAAACATAAAAAATAGGATACTCTGTGCTAAAATTCTTGTGTATCTCAAGTTTGTATTTTAAAAAGTATCCAAGATTTTTACACTATATTGTATAATTATATAGAAATTGGAATATTATATAACTGTATCAATTACTACATTGAGATACTTGAAATATGATATTAATATTCCTCATATGTAAATACCCAAATAAGAAAGTGTTAAACAAATCAGAATATACACTGAAAAATCAAAAAAGTTGCATGTCATAATCCATGAATCTTTGTTGAAAAATAACAATATACTAAAAGTCGAAGTAGAAAAAACAGGGACCCATACCTGTATCTGGTTAACATCCATTGCGTCTCGTTGAACTAAAGAGTCAGGTCCTACAACCATTAAAAAATTGTTAATGAAACTAAACAAATAAAAAGTTATTTTATCAAAAATTTATTGTTCACTAACAATACCTTTAACAATATTAATACTATTTTTTGAATTATGAGTATGTCTTGATAGGTAGTTTTTCCTAAAAAGTATATATAGTTGACGTAAGTTTTTAAAGTAACATAACCTTTTTGGAATTAAAAAATAAGTTTTGAGATTTATTTTTACTTCACTAATTATAAATATGTTAATGAAAAGAGTAAATATACATGTCATTTATCTGATGGTCTTCCACTTTTATTCATTGATTCTTTTTCAGCAGCTCTTCTTCTTCTTTCTTCTTCCTCTTTGTTGTTGCCAATTTTATCTTCGTTTTGGAGTTTACTTTTTCAGCAGCTGCTTCTCCTTCTTTTTTTTGCAGAAAGAATGAAAACAGAAAGATGAAATGAGTAGAGATTTTACACTTTTTTTCCCAATATAAAGTGACTCAAGAAGATGGTTATTGGTTATCTTAACCACCGTTTATATAATAATAAAACCAATTAGTGAAAAGATTGTCTATTAAATAGCGGTTTTAACTTCCACTGCTATTTATATTTTGTAGTTATAGACACTTAAAATTTTACCCTATAATTCAAAACTAGTATTTTTAATTATATTTTGGGGGTTTTCATTTGTATTCGATATTCATATTGGAGCTCGACTCAATTTGGATTCGCACGTTGAAGAGTCCATTTTGAATCGGAATCGATCTGAAACCTGACCTTGACCGTGACACTTGACCCGAGAAATGACCCCAACCCCAACTCGAGACCCCGATCCGGGACATGATCCCAACCCCGACTCAAGATCAAACTTTAGAATCGGAATTCGACCCCGACCCGAGACTTGACCCCGACTCCTGACACCAACATCCGATTTAGGATCCAATTTTTGAATTGAGATTCGACCACGAGGCTTGATCCGAGACCCGACCCGATATTCAACCCCGACCCTGACCTTGACCCAAGATCCCGACCTTGACCTCGACCTCGACCCAAGACCCTGACCCCGATCCCAACCTCGACTGTGACACCCAACCCCGACCTCGACCAAAGACCTGATCCCGACCCTTACCTTGATATCGTACCGAGACCCGAGACTTTGACCTCGATCCTGCCCCCGACCCCAACCCTATGTCGCGACCTGAGTCTACACCCTGGACGTGGCCGACACTCCAAGCGAATTCTCATCCTGGCTGACTACAATCGGAAGACTAACTTAAGCATGCAAAAGCTTAAAACTGAATAAAATTCAATAAACTCAACTTTTCAAAACGTCAACTCAAATGAACAACTTAGAATAAAATAATATATTCAACTCGCCATAAAATAGGCAACTTAAGTTTTTAAAACATTTAATAAAATAAATGAATAA
>JAJOOS010008604.1:0-17084 GCA_029582725.1 Solanum chiquidenum
TTGGTCCCACTTAATCTTGAAAAGAGTACTCCAATACATTTATTAGGAGAGAGAAAAATGAGTCTATTTGTTTGAAGGGCAATTTGGTAAACATTTCAAAGTCTTTATCTATTTATTAAACTCCGTGCCCGGTCAAATGTTGCCACATAAAATGGGACGGAGGAAGTATGTAGATATCCTCCGTCATACTTTTGGGATATTGGTGCCTCTGCCGTCTAAAAATCAGAGCATATATACCCTTCACTCTAACGGAAGACTCAATAGAGTCATATACTTTTGGGATATTGGTACCCCTGCCGTCTAAAAAGCAGAACATATATACCCTTCACACTAACGGAAGACTCAATAGAGACACGTGGCACAATCTTATCCATCCATCCATCTGATATTTAATAAATATCGGATCGGTGGATAAAATTATGACACGTGTATATCCGTTAGTATAAAAGGTATATATGCTCTAGTTTTTTAACGGCAGGGGCACCAATGTCCCAAAAGTATGACGGAGGGTATCTGCATACCATTTACGATAATTCGAAGGTATATTTATCTTTTTTCCCTTTTAAAAAGAGTGGACAAAGAAATCAAATTTCCCTTGCTGATGTATTTTGAAATCCCACAGCTACAGTTTCGGCAAATTGGTTAGCACTATTTAAGTAAAATTTGCACTCTTCACATTTTCTGAATCAGAGTCTAGCGAGAGATGAACAAAATTCAGTGACCGAATCAGAGGGAGTCTCATTTGCTCTCTTAAGCATCGTTCACCTGATTCCTGCGCCTATTTGATTGTAGATCTTGATCGTAACAAAGAATAAGATAAGTGATTACATGTGTGAATAGGCTTGCTTTCATTGCAGTTTCATGATAATCTTATAGCTCTCCCTCCACAAGCGCAGAGCTAGGATCAGACGAGGAGGTTTCTGTAAAAAAGTAAATGTTGTTTAACCAATGAAAACACTTTACGGATGTCATAAGCTAGGATAACACCATAAGAGAGAGAGAATGGTAAGGTCGAGGATTAAACAATTATCCAACGAAGGGATTAGCATATCACAAAACAGATCGACACTCCATTAATTTGTACGATCCTAAAATGATATTTATATGGGTTGCTTTACACAACATGACACTACTGACTCGGAAGAACAAAACACAGTATTCAACAGAAAGAAAAAGAAAAACAACTACTTAGGGTATCTAGAATCTCGATATGAACGGCATTGAGATGACGCAAAGTGCTTAGTCCACTTCCTCCATCTTGCTTTCATCACCAGTTTCCTCTAGAGGAGGCATATCATCAACATCCTCACCAGCTTCCTCTTCTTCGTCAATGCTCAAACCCAATTTCAGCATTCTATGAATTCTTGCAGCAAAAGTATTCGGGTCATCAAGACTAAAACCAGATGTCAGCAGAGCTGTCTCAAACAGCAGTAACACAAGATCTTTCACTGACTTGTCATTCTTGTCAACTTCAGCTCTCTTCCTCAACTCCTCCATAATGCCGTTATCAGGGTTGATTTCCATTGTCTTCTTGCTAGACATGTAAGAGCTCATACTGTTGTCCTTCAAAGCTTGAGCTTTCATGATCCTCTCCATGTTTGCTGTCCAACCATACTCACCTGTCACTAAGCAACATGGAGAATCAACAATCCTATCAGAGACTACAACCTTCTCAACTCTGTCTCCAAGGATGTCCTTGATGACCTTGCAAAGGCTCTCAAAAGACTGTTTTTTCTCTTCCTTTTTCTTCTTTTCTTCTTCACTCTCATCATCAATCTTCAGGCCCTCCTTTGTAACAGAAATCAGTTTCTTACCATCATATTCCTTCAGTTGCCCAATTGCATATTCATCAATGGCATCAACCATGAAGAGTACTTCATATCCTTTCTTCTTTAGGCGTTCCAAGAATGGTGAGTTTTCAACTGCCTTTTTGCTCTCTCCAGTGATGTAGTAGATGTCTTTCTGACCCTCCTTCATCCTGGTTACATAATCTTTCAAACTTGTCAGCTCATCACCACTCTTGGTTGACTGGTATCGAAGAAGGTCAGCCAACTTAGCTCTGTTCTGGCTATCTTCATGAATGCCCAACTTCAAGTTCTTTGAGAAAGCCTCGTAGAATTTGTTGTAGTCCTCCTTGTTCTCTGCAATCTCATTGAACATCTCAATGCATTTCTTCACGAGGTTCTTCCTAATGACCTTGAGAATCTTGTTTTGCTGCAGCATCTCACGGGAGATATTGAGGGGCAAATCATCAGAGTCAACAACACCCTTCACGAATCCAAGGTACTCCGGGATAAGTTCCTCACAGTTGTCCATGATGAACACCCTCCTGACATAAAGTTTGATGTTGTTCATCTTCTTGCGGGTGTCAAATAGATCAAATGGAGCCCTCTTAGGTACAAAGAGGATTGCCTTGAATTCAAGTTGCCCCTCAACAGAGAAGTGCTTGACTGCAAGGTGCTCCTCCCAATCATTGGTCAGGCTCTTGTAGAAAGCGGCATATTCCTCCTTTGTGATTTCTTCTGGTTTGCGCAACCAGATAGGTTTCTGCTTGTTAATGAGCTGCCACTCATGAGAAATCTCCTTGATTTTCTTCTTCTTACCTTTCTCCTTCTCTTTATCCTCATCCACTTCCTCAATATCACCCTCTTGTTCTTTCTTGGGTTCATCATCTTCATCATCGCTGATTTCCTTCTCAGTTGTCTTCTCTGTCCAGAGGTAAATTGGGTAGCTAATGAATTCAGAATGCTTCTTCACAAGGTCTTTGATTCTCCTTTCCTCCAAGTACTCCAACTGCAAGTATCAATGCAAGTTAATTACAAATAAAATCAAACAACTGATTAACGCCTAAGAAAACTTAATTGTACGTGTATGCACCAAACCAAATTAATTTAACTACAAGAGAGCATTAACTAGAACAAACAACAGTTTTCAAGAGAAAGTCCAAATGGAAGTTACTAGTCAATTTGGTACGGCTACCGAAAGTAGGTTATTATTTATTGCTTCTGTGCACAAATAAAAGAGACATTAGAACTATGAAATTACCTGGTCTTCCTTGAGGAAGAGAGTGATTTTAGTTCCTCTGCCCAATTGCTCCCCATCAACATCCCTTGTAACAGTGAATGAACCACCGGCTTGTGATTCCCAGATATACTGCTCATCATCGTTGTGCTTGGTGGTTACAATAACCTTCTCTGCTACAAGATACGCAGAGTAGAAACCCACACCAAATTGTCCAATCATGCTCACATCAGCCCCAGCCTGTAGAGCTTCCATGAACTCCTTTGTGCCGGACCTCGCAATTGTACCCAGATTGTTAACCAGATCTGTGCAACCACAGAGAAAACAGAGGTATCAGTACCATTCTCGCCTAAATCTGTAGAATCTCTACAGCATATAAACACAACCACCCTACTAAAATTCAACCATAGAATCACTTCATACACAACATGAACTACATGGGCCTAAGAATTCTTCAGCTATCAGAGACAAACCTAATCCTAATTTGCTTAACTACTCAAACACACAGATAGTATAAAATTTACAGTCATATTTATAAATTTAAATCCAAATGAAGGAAAACACATTAATCTCCAACGCCAACAAAGATAACTACACAAGTACATTACATACTTATCCATGTAGAGGCGCGGATCGACGATTTAGAGTCATGAGTCCATGTCTACTATTTATTATTGTAATTTTAAACATATATCTATGCTTAACCTCGAAATTTATGAATTCAATTGAACATGTACCTAATATTTGCTATATCCGCTCCTGTATCATGCATTACAGATTTTTCAGGTAAAGCTCCATATAAAAAAATGCAGTAACAGCGAAATTCAAGCAGATAAACCTCTGTAATGGAATATAGTAAACCGATGTATAAAATTGTGAGAAGCAAATGACATTACCTGCTTTAGTCATGCCGATACCACTGTCAATAATGGAGAGAGTTTTATTCACCTTGTCAGGAACAAGGCGAATGAAGAGTTCAGGCTGAGCATCGAGTTTACTCTTGTCCGTCAAGCTCTCAAACCGGATCTTATCCAATGCATCAGAAGAATTGCTAATGAGTTCACGAAGGAAAATCTCCTTGTTACTGTAGAATGTATTGATGATCAAACTCAACAACTGGTTAATCTCAGCCTGAAAAGCAAATGTCTCTGCCTCAGCCATCTGCACATCCGCCATTGATGCTCAAAGCTCAACAAAACCAAAAAGAAACGCCGATCGAGTGAAAATGAATAAGATGTTGATCGTAAATTCAGAAAGAAGACTTGTGAGTTGCGATTTTTGATGTGTTTTAGCATCAGAGCTGTGGGTTTATATATGAATGCATGAGATTCTAGGTCCTTCTATTAGCGATGAAGTTGGAATGCAATATTTGCTTCTGGAGTCTTCTACGTTTTACGATGGTAACGACTGAACCGGATTTTCGTGTGTGAAAAATAGTATGGGCAAAATGGTCTTTTTAGTCCAGTTAAGACGACATCTGGAATGTTCTTCGCCTATTCCTGATACTTCTACTGAAAACATTTATTTTTCGGCAATAAATAAAACTTTTATGCCCTCTATATTATTAAAATATAACTTTTGTCTTTATTTTATTTATTCATATATATCATGATATTAAAAGTACTAGTTTAAGAACTTACTTAAATAAAATTAAATGTTATTATTACAGAAAAAATAATTAAGCATATAAAGGTTAATAACATTTTTTTTTTACTATCATCAAACTTGAATAGGTCCAACGGTTTGTAAGTTATCATCAAACTTAATAAGCAAGTTTAATTATGAATATAGTATGAAATCCTACTGATTTGTAATGGATGTCACAGTAATCATGTCGCTTTATGATTTCTCACCTTCGAAGTTCAACCTATAATCTGGATTTAAAAAATAAATAAAACTTACTAAAGACCATTTATGAACCGTTATCAAAATCGAGAATAATACTTAAATACCGATACGAAATTAAATGCCATCTCCGTTCAATATTAGACAAGCATTTTATTAAAAATATTTGTCTCATATTAGTTGATCACTTATTATATTAGTATATAATTAATTATTTTTTCCATTTTTACCCTTACAATTAATATGACTTTGGAAGTTTGAATAAATTTTAAAGATCCAAAATTTTCTTTTTCAAGAGGCTAATGAATACTCCCGCCGTTTCAAAAAGAAACGCTTGGTTTCCTTTTTAGTCAGTTTAAAAAAGAATGACTCATTTCCTCTTTTGGCAATACTTTAACTTCAATTTTCCACGTGACATGTTTAAGGTCACAAGATTAAAGGGCATTTTGATACATTTGACATAACTTTAATTTAGAACCACAAGATTAAAAAGTCTTTTTTTTCTTCTTAAACTCCGTTCCAAGTCAAACTAGATCATATTTTTTAAACGGAGGGAGTATGAATAAAGGACATAATAGTAAAATTGATCAATTTATTAATGATTTCTTAATAATCGTATAAAATAAAAAATGTCCATCTAATATAGGATAATAGGATGTAGGGAGTAACTTATTTGCTCAAACACCTTGGGTTCTCGAATGGAAAAACTACATAAATGGATCATAAAATTCAAAATAAATACTTGTTCATACCTCAAACCAAAGTAATTCAAGATTAAGATTGATAATTTTCGTTTAACTGACACTAAATCAATATATATATTACTATATTGGTATCATTAAGGTTTCTTATTCATGAATTGCTCATTAGTCAGTGATAGTATAAGAATATATGTATATTGTTGTGGTATCACTAATGTTTCTTGTTCAAAATTTACTCATTATGTCACACCCCGAAATATGGGGAGTAACTGGCACTCGATACCCTATAAGATCGAGTTACCCACTAAAACATACTAGCTAAACCAAACTGTGAGACAAAAAGATTGGGCAGCACAACCTCTAAAAAGTGAAGCTTGGACCCTGAAGGTCATGACCTGAATGAGAATAAATCATACAAACAATAGTAGACAAGCCGAAAAAAATAAAGATGTACTATCTAGCCGACGAGGCCACAACCGAAGACATACCTACTTACACACACATATATACATGCCAAGACTATTGGCTGGAGGTTGAAACAGACAAAAAGAAAACCCAGAATATTATGTCCACAATAGCCTCTATGAGTGATATAAGCATTGTCGGGACAAGGCCCCGAATATACCCAAACTGTACAATAAAAGTAAACATCGTTTGATAGCCTCAGGACAAGATGGAGCTTACCAACTCACAATTGAACATGAATCCTAGCGGGTGGGTCGATTAGAGTCCCTGCCTGTACCTGCTCGCACGAAACAAAAAGCAGTGTCCCCATGCAAAGGGACGTCAGTACGAATAAAAATGTACTAATATGTAAAACGGAAAGTAGAATCATAAATATTTACTGTAAAAGGGTAATAGAGATACCACCTGAAACTGAAACTCAAACTCAAATAATCTCCATGTCTCACATTTGGCCCTCTACTATTTAAATATGCATGGTATGCTTGTATAATCGTATGTCGTGAATACATATATATATATATATTAATGCAAATGCATGACATACCCAACCAAATGCTAGCAATGGTGGTGCCTTTCGGTAGCGAACCGACATCATATTCGCCAATTTGTGGCCATCTGTGTCTCATACGTATAAATATAGGCAATAGGCCCCATACCCCCGATTACAGTTCAAGAGTAGAATGCATAGCATGTCATGTCATAGATTTATAACACCTATATGTTATTGTTGTCATGCTGCCAATCTTGGCCTGTTTGTAGTCTTGTTCTCATAACCCTATAATAACCTTCGTATATTATATAACAATCTCGTGGAACCTTATATGTTCTCCAAATAAGCTTGAAAAGTTAACTCTAATTTTAGAAAGATAACCTAACCTTGCAGCTATTCATAATAAGTTTAAGGTGATTTACTTAGTTCCTAACTTGGTTCCTAACTTGGTTCCTAGATAATTTATAAAAAAAGCATTAAAAAACCAAGTGTTTTAATAGTTTAAACATTTAAGTTATATTAGAGAGTTTTGAAGATTGTGAGTTACTTTAAAGATTTTTCATAATAACTTTAGTGGGGAAAGAGGGCTGGTTACAAGTGATAAGGATCTCCCGTGATATTTTAAGTCACATCACCCAAAAAAAAAAATTCATACATGCGGACATATAATCAAGGAAACCGATAAAATGACATGTATATGTCGAATACTCTATTTATACGAACGAGTGAAATATCAAAATAACAGAATCATGAAAATAATCCAGTTGAGATCCCAATGCCTTTCACTGAAGGTCTTTCTAGCAAGAGAATAGCGAAATATCACATTCGGCATTTTAGGAATTTCCGAGAAGTGGTGCTAAAATGAGGGACATAGCTTAGCCTTAACATACCTTTCCAATGAACACTCGAATGGCCGTAGCTTCTTCACAAAAGTTGTTCCTTACGTCCTAAGCTTCGCAAACACTATATATACACAACTGGTACGCACCTATAAACAATTCATAATTGATCTTAAATCGACAGATTTGCCAAATGGTCTCAACTTGACGAAATGTCCGTAGAACTTCATAAAAACAATAATAAAAGGGACCCACGATGATTACCTTAGTTAACCAAGTGTAAACCTTGAAGAAACACCAATAACTACAAATTTATATCTTCAATAACTAGCTCCAAACGCAGCTAATAGAAGGGGAAAATGATTGCCACGTGTAGAGATCACGTTTCTAGGCACGGAGGCAACCTTTAATGGTAGAAATCGCCAAAAACTAACATTCATCATGCAAGAACTCCGTATGAACCCTCGCTTAAGCTTTCTTTCTGGGTTGGAAGTGAAAAAAAATGTTTTCAGGGCTTAAAACGTTGAGTAAGCCGACATACCATATTTTTTATCCGACCCGGATTCTGCCCCGACAGTCCGTAGTAAAACCCTCATAACTTTTTACTTCGATGTCGGTTGGATACGGGGTTTTATGCGTTGCAAACTAGACTCGTAGGCCTTCGATTTAATGGGTGATATGCCTTCTAACTCCTTATATATTGGGAGAAAACATCCAGGACATTTGACCCAAAGTTAAGAAAATATTATTAGAGAAACTTCGATAACTTTTGCCGACCTTAGTTTCGCTAATTTTCTTGACTTCAAAACTTAACATATGACCCTTGTACCATTATATTACCTCATAACACACTATTCTTAGCATGTTTTACACTCATAGGCTTATCCACAAGGTATAGGACAATTTAAACCTTTCAAACAAGCGAAGTTCTACCCGAGCCATTTCTTTAATCATGAACTTTGTTTGAGGGGTCCCTTTGACATAAAACATTAGTTTAGTTCCTTGATATTGCCACCTATTTGCAATCTTAATCTCCAATGTACGATACAAAGTAATAAACACCTTTTATAACCATGTCATACTATGCCACATATATTATGCAAAAATAGAGAAAAAGTACGGGATTTTACACATTAGTCAATGATACTATAAGAGTATATGTATATAGTTGTGGTATCATTAAAGTTTCTTGTTTAAAAATTATTCATTAGTCAATGAAACTATAAGAGTATATATATATTTCTATGGTATCATTAAGGTTTCTTGTTAAGAAATTACTCATAAGTCGATAAAACTATAAGATTATAAATATAGTTTCATTGACGTATGAGTAATTTCTGAACAAGAAATCTCAATGATACCAATACATTATATATGTATTGATTTAGTATCAATTAAGCGAAATTACCAGTCTTAATGATACCAATATAGTATGTGATACTGATATAGTATCAGTTAAACAAAATTAATTGGGGATACATAGTATAATTATTCAGTAGGGTATGAATATAAATGATATATATTTGTAATTATTTTGTTTTTATGAGTATTTACTTAGTTTTCCCTTCTCGAATTGGAGTGTAAGTGGTCTCGTGGGCCGTTCTGCTTTTGCAGTCCATAGCTTCAAAAGGCCCATGAGCTAGACATAACACATAAGTCCTATGGGCTATCCAGTAGTTTCTGAAATCAAGAATTTAATATACATGTTCATATGAATGCAATTTGTATGTAGGAATTATGAAAACAAAGTTACTAGTAAAGTCAATAATTCTTCAAATATATATTAAAAAAAATAAGGAGTAATTTTTAACCTATATTTCAGTTCTAAGTTATAGACCCTTTATCGACTTTAGCTCCATCAAGAGTAGTGTTAACATGCAAGTGCCTTCAACCAAAGTTGAGTCGCACTTGATTATAATCTAGGAACACCTCCGATCCATAGAGTAGACTAGTATACTTAGTTATACGTTTTAAATGAGTGAAAGGTCTTAAACATATCTTATTTTTTTTAGTTTCATATCTGAAATCTCAAATGCATGTGTGACCATTGAGAGTTTTTCATCAGAAAATCACAAATCATCTTACAAAATACACTTCAACTATTAATTGTTCATTTTTTTTAATCTCAGGTGGTATTACAAGTAGAAAAAGAGGGAAACTAATACGTTGAGGACTTGAGGTTGGTGATAGTTCAAGTAGCTGGTAACTCACACACTTGATAGATGTGTTTTTGACTGTTAACTCTTTTTTAATTAGTAGTATATATTTAAGTCCTCTCCATTATGTCATTACCTTTGTTTCTTTTTGTCTTACTTAAGATGTTGAATCCATTCCTAATTAATATGAGCATTCTAGTGTGATTAATTCCTCAGAAACCGAAGGAGGATCTTTGATAGAGACACCAAAATCTTTGTATTGTTAGATAAATTTGAAAACAGAACCACTACTTGAATACACATAACAAATTTAAACTATTTTTTTGAATACAAAAACCATTAAAGAGATGGTGGCCGAATGGGCACGTAAACATGTCTCCAACTTGTGGAAAAAAAGACAAATGAAGCTTGGAAGCTAACGAAAAGAGAAAAAGCGCAAAAAAGAAGAGATCACCTAGTTTTTGGTTCAACAAGGAACACGTAAAACAAAAATATAGATAACTTCTGTAAGGCATTCTATATCCATCACTCCTTACTAGAGATGTATGTTGAGGCTAAAAAATTACTTTATAATTTATTTGTCTCATTTTTTAATTTATTTAAAAAAAATTAAAAAAATTAAATCACGTAATTATAAACTAAAAATATGTATATATATTATTTATGATAATATGTGTAGTACTAAAAAGTTGTGGATGGCGTAGTGAACTGACCGCCCTAAGCGATAGGGAGACGTGTCTCATTCCAAAAACATATGTAATTTTGGTGTACTTTATTTTTTTTAAGGAGGAATTAATGACTAAGGTCCACATCCAAATATAAGAATGTTACTTAGGATTTGATTGGTTATTATATGAAATTATGAATTAAAATGTAATATAAAATTGTGAGATGAGTTAAAGTTTTATTTAGATATGAAATTTGTATATTTTATGTTATATGTTTTCTGATAAACATAAAATCTCATAAGCTATATAATTATTAAAATTATTTTAATTCTTTATACAATATTATCAAAAATAAACTATTATAAAGTTATTCTAATAAAATATAACATTTATTGATCAAACATTGATTTAATAAGAAAAATGAAATTGAACATTTATTAATCAGTTAAGAAAATTGTTTTTTTTTTATCAATTAATGTCAAAGTGGTTAGTCAACTTGTCCCCTCAATATAGCGATGAAAAATTATATTTTTACTAAATATTGATTTGAATGAAGTAATGACAAATTTGATTTAAGAAATAACGAATTTGATAAATATAAATGATAAAGTAGAAATTGATTTGGAGTGGTAATAAATTTTATGTTGGTTAGTAATCGTAAATGAGATATAAATGATTTAAAAATAATTATATGAATTATTATAAATTTTATTTTAATATGAAATAAATGGTTAGTAGATATAAATGTGAGGTATTTTTTCTACTAGTTATAAATTTGTGGGTCAATTTTTATAGTTGAAAAATCTCAAATCATGATTTGAAATTCTCAAATCATGCTTTTTGAAGAATTTAAGATTTCATCTCATAATATGAAATCAACGTGAAATAGCATGTCCAAACACCGATTTCATTTCACGATTTGAAATCGCAAGTTCAAACGTCTAATTAGGGCCTATATGGCCATGCGATATGAAATCGTGATTTGAAATTATGATATGAAATCATGGATGAAATTGGACATGCGATTTGAACTTTTTATATGGTATATCTTCTCATACACATAAAAATCTCATAAATTATAAAACTATTAAAATTATCTCAATTCTTTATACAATTTTATCAAATAACGAAAAAAATTAAAATTGCATAATATACCGTATTCTAAAAAATATAATATTGATGATCAAAACTTAATTCAATAAAAAAAAATTGAACATAAGTTGTAGTATTCAAGTTGTTAGTAGCTAAGAAAAATATTTTTTTACAATTAGTGGCACATTGATTAGTCTTGTACACTCAATATAATGAGGAAATCTTTTTTCATTAAACATTAATTTGAATGAAATTGTACTAGTAAATTTGATTAAAAAAATGAGTTTGGTGAATATAAATGGTAAATTAAAAATTGATTTGAAGTATATTGGCGAAATTGTTATATGAGATATAAACGATTTAAAAGTAATAATATGAATTGTAAATTTTATTTACATAAAAACAAATGACTAGTAGATATATATAAATCAATTGTGTTTTTTTTTTTACAAGATATAAACTTGTTGGTTAATTTTTATACTTGAAAAAAAAATCTCAAATCATGATTTGAAATTATCTCATGATATGAAATCAGCATGAAATCGCATGTCCAAATGTTGATTTCATATCGCGATATGAAATCACATGTCTAGATACCTAGAACGATTTGAATTGACTTTTGGTTTTTGATTTATAAGCTAAAGGCTATGAGTAAGATTCTAAATTATAATTTTTGGTATTTACCATTTAGTTTAAAATTAAGTGCTTATAAGTATTTTCTAATTTATCCAAACACTCGAAAAGTGTTTAAAAGTTGTTTTGACTTAAAAACACTTGTAATAAATCAATTCAAACAAACTCTTACTAAGTAAGGAAAACTACCTTATTAGACAATATGCTAATTTTACATATACTTTCAAATAGTTGGGTATATTATCACTAATTAAGAGTTTTCTATCATATATTGAGGAAGATATATGCATTTTTGCTACCAGCTATGTTAAAATAGAAAAAGAGGTGAGCGAGATAGTCATGTATCCCAAATACATGCGAATCACACTAGATATATGTATCTAGAGTGGTTCACATTCACATGTATTTGAGATATCAGATACATAGGAGAATGACAAACGAGATGAGAGTGAGACAAACAAGATTTATTATGTATCTCAAATACATTCAAATCTACTTGAATACATCATATCTACAACAAAGTATAAATAATTTTAATCTTGTGTATGATGAGATATATGTATCTAGACGTACCAAAATTTGATAAAATTTGTAATATTATAAAAACTTATATGTATCTAAGTAATTAACTTCTAAATAATTTTTTTAAAATTTCGTTTATTTTTTTTTTAATTTCAATTTTTTACCTGATAGTGTTTAAAATCATACAATATTTTAATACAATTTATAATGATAGTTTTATCCTTTTAAAAAAATTAATTTCATATCAAGTAAAAAAATGAAGGATTATCAAAATTGAAATGCTTAGGAAATCGAGAAAATCAGTACGGGTTGCTTTTGGTTGGATGTTGATTCGCTGTCTCCTAGTCCGCAATCCCGGAAGAGGTCATCCACCTCATATTTCTCTTCTGCTTTGCTGACATCTGTCTTTTTCCATGTCCTCTTTCCATCTTCCACTTTCTATTTATTTCCCCCTCCCTTTTCTAATTTAATTACCAAAATGTCCCACCTGGAAATTCAAATGTTTTCTCCATCTTTGATGCCATCATTCTTATAAGTAGCCAGCCTACTTAAATTCAATTTTCATAAATGACTAATCAAATCCATGAAGGATGTTTAATAAGTTAGAAATCAAATTAAATAAAGATCTACAAGAAAAAATTATAGAACTAATCATTCATGACATGTACGGAGAAGAATTTTCAATGGAATTCATAATACATGGATATGAAGAAATAATAATAGATAACATGAATACATCTGATTATTATCAATCAAAATAAATAAATGAGCTTAAAAGAAAAAACAGAAAAAATTGACAAAAAAGTAAGTCAAAAATACATAAATGAACTCTTAGCAGAATAATTCGCTAGCAAAAGTTTATATAAAAAAGACAGCCTTGATGAAAAACTTATTCAAGATTTTTTGAAAAAATAAAAAAATCAAGAACTAGAACAAGCTAGTAAAGAAACTCTAGAAGAAAACATTTTAGAACAAGTCAGAACAGGTGAAAATTCTGAACAAAAAGATGAATGAACTAGATGAACTAGTTTATACATTAGAAGACATTGATCTATCAGATCAAAAATTAAAAGTTCTTATGAATAAAGGGGACACAGGAGGACCCCAAGGAAACTTTGTAAAAGGAGAAGGATCAAACACCTTAAAAGAATAACAAGAATTAGAATATAATTCTGGGAGAAATTTTGCACCTAAAGCAAAAAGAAATAAAGATTTTATGAGTTAATATCATAATAATAATAAATCAAAATACATGCCTAACAGACTCCCAACAGGAGATGTAGGAACGACCCAATTTTTAGATCTAAACTGTAAAAGAGAATCAATAGTAGATTTAGACATATGGGCATAAAATATATGTATTTTCTTCCTCTTAGGAAAAGGAGTAAATTACACAGATGAAGAAAAATATACCATTATGATAAACACTCACCGATAAAATAAGCAATTGGCATACAAAATTATTAGATGATGCAAAAGGAATCATAAAAAAGCATACCATAGAAGGATTCAAAAAATTCCTTCAAGAAGGAACAAGAAACCTTGTACAATACATAGGTAATGAATTTTAGGTGGCGAAGGAAGCGCATCTCAAAATCGAGAAAAAATGCGAATAATAGCAAAAGAACAATTAGAAAAATTACAAATCTGCAAAATGAGCTATATTCAAAAATACACTTGTAAATTCGAAGAATATTATTATGAAATATTTGATAGCAGTAAAGAAATGCTGCAATATCTTGAAAAATATTATAAAAAATTACCAGGCTTTTGGGCCAAGTACTTTAGAGAAGAATATGAGAAGGAAAATATAGTAGGAGATACTCTTGGACAAAGAATATCTTTTTTAAACAATAGACTTGGACAGCTATGTATGGCTCATAACATACAAAGAAAGGCCAAAATAATTAATACCCAAATTTATTGTCTAGATACAAATGCAACAACCCAATGTGGATGCAATGATAAAGCCTACAAAAGAAGAAAGAAGCTTAAGAAAGGCTTAGTAAAAAAAAAAAATATTTCAAGAAAAGATTATATACCTAAAAAACGGTATTATAAAAGGAAAAATAATTTTAAAAGAACTACAGAAAAGTGTAAATGTTACAACTGTAGTGAAGAAGGACACAAAAGTTACGAATGTAACAAGAAAAGAATAAAAATATAAAAAAATTGATAGACTAGAAATTAATTTAGATTTGGAATCTGTAACATCAATAAAAAGTAATGACTTCTATGAAGAATTATATGAAGAATGTTCAACCAGCTCAGAAGAATCTGACTAAAATGAACCAAGGAATACAAAAGAAAACAGACAATTCAGCACAAACAATAGAGACTGAAGAAGATCAAAGGAGATATGCCCTAAAAGCAACATTCAATGGAGAATTATTAAAACTTAATCTCAAAATTGAAGATAATATTTTCAATAGAATGCAAAGAATGTTTGCAAGAAACAAAATTTCCTATCATGAATATCAAGAGGTAGAAAAGGTAATAGAAATTACCCAAACTACAGGAAAACATAAGTTAAATCTTTTAACTAAACCAATGATCGAACAGATCCTCAGAAAAATTCCTGAAAGAAAAAGGAAAAAAATGAATTATGTCCATTTAGGAGGAATCTAAATTTTAGTTAAATCAACTTTTAAAGACGGGATCAATTGCCCTATTGTCATTAATCTTTCGGATGAAAGATTAGTAACGCCAGAGAAGAAAATCTTGGCATAGTTGAAGACAACTTAGCCTATACCAAATTTCTATTCACATATTATTCCAAGTACTGTATTTCACTTAAAGATTCAGACTTTAATGTTGCATTGAGCCTACATTTTAAGCTCAAAAGAAATGACCTATTCAAACCAGGTAATCATATCATGAGTATTTATTACCAAGCTTTATATACAGTTACAAACTTCAATTATGGTAATGTATACATAAATAAAGAAATGATCGAAATAGATCAAGAATGTGCAGAAATAGCAAAAATTGTTGAAGCAGAAATTCAACAAGCACAAATTTCGGAAGAATATGAAATTCGTTTTGAAAAAATGCAAGAAATAGAAAGCTCCAATAACAATCCGTGACTTTCATTAGAATATGAAAGAAATTCAATAAAGAAAGGTATATCTCATAGATATTCTAAAAGGATTCTTGAAATTTCTAACATTGCTAGAATTGCAGGAAGAGTTTTTAACGGATCAGAATGAAAAAAACAAGATATCTTGTTACAAACAGGAGCAACGACAAACCATGTCAAAGGAAATATATTGGATGGATTACCAATCTACGAAGGTACCTCGTATATTTATAAAACCTTTGAGGAAAATAACTTTAGTTGTAAAAACATGGTAGATTTACCAATACAACTCGACACAATAAAAATAACAGTTCCTTGTTATATTACAAATCACGAAAGTGATCACAACCTAATCTTAGGAAATTTATTCCTTAATAGCCTAAATGACTACAATATAGGAAAAAATGGAATGAAAATAAGTTATAAAAATGAGACTTGTTTCATACCAAAAATTTAAAATGCCCAAAGAAACATCTTTTCGAGTATCAGTCTTCATAGAAATAACTTTCTATGATACTAAATTAACAACCTGTTGTCAAATTGATAATGGATAAGAAGCTAATTTAGCAAAACCTTTTTTATTAAAAGATTGGGATGTCAATAAAAACAACATATCAATAATTGGTATTGCAGGTGTCAAAGAACGACAATTACAGTCAAAAGAAAAGGTAGAAATAATTTTAGGATAAAAAATTGTTCCTATAAATAAAATATTTGCCTATGATAAACTGGAAACTGATTTGTTGTTAGGAAATAATTTTCTCCAACAATTTCAAGATTATCATCAGACATTATATATGATCAGTCTAAAAATCCCTTGAAGATATTTTATCAAAGTCCCAAGAAAACAAAATTCATATACTCTTGAAAAAGAAAATGGAGGGTATAAAAGAAGATGTTTGGAAAATCTAAAGAAAATCTCTTGTAAATGTCTTAATCTAGAACAGATTAAAGAAAACCTACAAAAACCTTATGGGGAAAATCCCTTAGAAAAATGAGAAAAAAATCAAGAAAGAGCAACTTTAATACTCAAAGACCCTAGTGTCGTCATTGGAGTAAAACCTATGCTCTATAATGAAGATGATAGAATTGAGTTTAGAACTCAACTGAAAGAATTAATGTAACACCCCGTATTCGAAACAGACCAAAAATGTAGATTTTGAGAAGTTGCAGGTGCAACTTATGGTCACCATCCACGGACCGTAGGTCAGACCACGGCCCGTGCTGGTGGTCCGTGGCTCACCACTGCAACCCCTCTCAAAACCCAGCTCAGAAATTGGCTAAGTCTCGACCCACGGACAGACCTACGGTCCGTAGATCAGACCACGGTCCGTGGATCAAGACCTCCTTTACCCTGCCACTGAAACAAACTACGGTCGACCAGAACGGACTGTCGATCAATCTACGGTCCGTAGGTCTGACCGTAGATGAGAGTCAACAGTCAGTTAGCTGAAAATTGTTAATGGGTCAACTTCAGATGGTCATAACTTTTAGCACAAAATGAATTGTGTGTCCCATGAACTATGATATGATAGATAATTGAATTATCTTTCCAACGCCGCCGAGTTTGCTT
>JAJOOS010008605.1:0-23608 GCA_029582725.1 Solanum chiquidenum
CTCCCCACTTTCAAAGGGATCAAACCTTACAATTCTAACATCTACAACATATATATAAAATACTAGAATCAATAATCTATTCACAACTTCATCATCATTATAAACCTTAAGTCACAATTGCCCATTCAAGGCCAACATCCAATGTAACACAATTAACCTTAAATTACTCATAATTCAATATAGAACAATACATAAATAAATAGCCCATAACAATCTACACATTAATATCACATTATTAGCTCATAATCCATAGACCCACTTTAGACCCAAAAATTTGGATTTCAAGATATGCAAGGGTTCATGGAGTTTTTTATCTTAAAACCATCAATATTAACATAAATCATCATTTGAAATACTTTTATGCAAGAACCCAAGCTTAGAATTGAAATTGGGATTTTTAATGTTTTTGAAAAACATTGAAATCACTTTGATTTGGCTCTTTGATTGAAAGGAGAATCAAAGATAAAATCCCCATACCTTTATGATTAATTTCCTTAGGAATTTGAAGAGAAATCAGTAGGAATTCATCCCCTAGCTTGAAGCTTCATCAATGGCTTCCATGGAGTTCTAGTGAGAGAAATTTATTTGAGAGGGAAGGTTCAATTTGGAGAATGAGGTCTAATTCTAGGTCTTGGGGTTTTAACCACTTAAAATACCCTAAACTAGGTAGAATAACCGTTTCTAAAAATTCCCCAAAGTACCCAAACTACCCCTCACATAGTTGGACCCTTTTAAACAAGTCAAACTTGAGTTCTATTCTCGCAGATTTCGTCGGGAAAAAAAATCCGCGACGCGGAGGTGTTCCCACAAGTTTTCATAAATTAAATTTCGAGATAGTAGAATCCGCTATGTCTCCACATCGCGGAGATACTTTTTGGCCATAGGTGGAGCAGGTCCGCGACGCGAAGCTACTCCCTCTATGCATAACTTGCAAGCAGCCTTGGCAGCTTGCTTAGCCAAGGTTGGGTCCTCCTTGGGGACCCTTAAGGTGGTCTCGAGGCGTCGTATTCGAACGTTTTGACCCTAAAAGCATTTATTAAGACACTAGGGTCAGCTCCACTGATTTTAGACTCTAAAAAACACATAAAAAAAAGGCAAGATACACTAGAACACACTAGCACACAAATGACTAGTTTTCGAATGTCTTGAACGTCTCTTTGACGTTTGACTTCAAACTCAACCAAACTGACCTATGAACTCATTTTCAAATATTTATACAAGTTTATCAACTACTAACACGCATGTGAATCTCTAATTATCCTATTTCATTTTGAGGGGTGTTACAGAACTACTACTCCACTCTATGAGTAGCTCATTAGGAATCTGCAACTTGACAACTTGAGTTCTACAATTTGTTGATGCATAACAGGCATGAAGCCAGTCCATACCTAGAATGACATCAAAATCTACCATGTCTAACTTAACTAAATCAATCATGGTGTTCTTGTGATTGATGCAAATGATACAACGATATACTCGCTCCACTAGAATAGACTCCCCAACAGGTGTGGAAACACAAAAGGGTTCACAAAGTTTCTCAGGAAGAACATCAAAATTATTTACAACATAAGGGGTCACAAAAGATAAACTTGCTTCTGGGTGGAGCAAGGCATAAACATCAAGAGAAAAGACTTTGATCATACCAGTGACAACATCTCGAGAGTTCCCTTGCTCTTGACGACTAGTTATCATATAAAGGTGATTTGCTCCTCCGCCAGTACCAGAACTAGCTCCTCTAGGTGCAGCCCTATCTGGTGGAGCAACTGATGAAGATTGGGCTCTAGTGCCCTGATTCATATTACCTTGGCGGTTCTTGGGGCAGTCTTTCATGAAGTGACCCTCTTGTCTACACTTGAAACAACCTGTGGAACCATCACGAAACTTACCCGGGTGGGTTCTACCACACTTAGCACATACCGGAGCCCAATTACCTCCTTGTGCCACACCACCCTGAGACTACGCAGGTCTAGCTCTGAAGTTCTATGAATTTTGACCATTATACTCACCTTTGTTTCTGGGTGCAGGTGTACTAGCAGATGATGGAGAAGGTCCCTTTTGATCTTGCTAAAATGACGAACGATTCACATTACTTCTTTGCTGCCCTGATTCACTCCCTGCATTAGCTTTCTTGTTTCTAAACTTCTCCTTATCCTTCAGCTTCTCTTCCTCAACCAGCTGCACATATACCATTAATCTTGTTATATCCATGTCGCCTATTAGCATTGCAGCCTTACCTTCCTTACTCAACAGACGAGACATCCTAGCAACATATAGACTCATCCTACTCCTCATATCCGCAACCATCTCCGAAGCATAGCAGGAGAGTCGGGTAAACTTAAAGTTATACTCATGGACACTTAGTGAATCTTGCTTAAGGATAAGAAATTCATGTACCTTAGCCTCTTTCAATTCTCAGGGAAAGAAACGACCCAAGAAAGCTTCCTCAAAACAGGCCCAACTCGCAGGTGGTGCTTCCTCAGCTCTACCCTACTTCCACTGGCCAAACTAAGTCCTAGCAATATTCTTCAATTGATATGCAGCAAGTTCAACATGCTCAGTATCGGCAACGTTTATGACATCAAATACCTTTTGCATTTCCTCAATAAAGTTCTATGGATCCTCAGTAGTGCTCGAACTAGTGAAACTTGGAAGGTCCATCCTCAAGAACTCACGTATCCTCGAAGTGTCAGCCTCTTCTTGTCGAGCCCCTCTTTGTTGCCCAACCTGGTTAGTCACACCTTGACTTAGCATTCTTATCGCTTCTCTGAACTCAGCATTAGTGACTTCCCCTTGGGGTTGCACTTCAGGTGCATTGGGTACCCCTTGCTCCTCAACATTACACCTAGCAAGATGACCTCTGAGAGTTCTTCGTAGAGGCATAATTAACTAAAAAATACGTGCAAGCACAAATTACAAAGAAACTTTTTAGAGATCAAACTCTAACGTACGAAATAAGTGTGAAAGAAGTGAGAATATTTTCCTAAGTGTTGCACCCTCCTAATTATAGATGTGTCAGTTAGAGGCTTCATAGATAGACAGTAGAGTTTGAGAAGTTTATTTCATTTATCTTATTAAATATATTAAAGACTATAGTTGCCTATTGTTCGCTAGATTAATATTCTATTTATATTCAGAGTAAATCATTTGAGTTAAAGCTTTGTATTTGAGTTTCATGAATTATATTCAGTTTTTTAAGATTTTGCATGATTAACTTAGTCTTCCACTTGTAGTCAGCCCAGATCAGGATTTTCTTGGGGACCAAAAATGGTTCTTGAGTACCGGCCACGTCCAGGGTGTACGCTCGAGTCGTGTAACACTCCGAAAAATCGTACTTTAAACTAGAGCCTAAACGTAAGGTTAAAAATCATAAAAATGACTTCGTGAAAATTAGAAGACCTTCTACAGTTGAAAGGGAGTTTATTTGATCAAGGCTAAGGGGCAAGTGCCAAGGCAAAGGGGCCAAAGGGCAAGGACCCCTAGCTAGGAGCACACTGCCCCACCTTCACGAGTGGGACCATGGATCATGATCCACTCCACTACTCGTGAAGGGGCTCGTGAAACTTCTTTGGCCATAAAAAAGTGGCCACCCTTTGGCCTAGCTACTGCCTCAACTTCACGAGAGGGACCACGGCTCGTGGAGCCCTTCGTGAAGAAGAGTTGGGCAAAGTAGCTAAGGGCCCCAAGTGGCAAGCTCACTACCTCAAGGACCACTAGAGGGACCATGGCTCATGGTCGGTCCATGGAGCCCCTAATGGTAATGCCTTGGGATTGTGAGCCAAAGGCACCAAGTGCCAAGCCACTGTCCAACCTTCACGAGGAGGACAAAGGTTCGTGGTCCTCACCACAACTCGTGAAAGGGCTCGTGAGCATGGACATGATTACTTAAATGATGGTCAAGTAGGTCTTTTCCTTTTTAAGTCCAATCAAAGTGAGGTCGTTTTGGGTATTTTTTGGGGTACTACATAAGTTGATTTCAAGTCAAATTCACCCAATTTTAGTCATTAATTCACAACACCCAAATAATTCCCAAAATCCTCTTCCTCTTAATATTTCTCTCAATCTGAAATCCTCCATTGAAGAAGAACAAGAACTTGAAGGCTAGGGCTCAAGAATCTATCTTCTCAACTCCAATTCGTGGGGAAATCTTCAATGAAGGTATGGGGGTCTTGATTCATGGAAATCTTTCTTCCATGAAGCCCTAAAACTCTATATTTCAAATTTCTAGATTCTTCAAAATCTAAGGTTTTCAATCTATAACATGGGTTCTTCCTAAAAATGATTTAAATGAGTCAATTGACTATTATTATGATTGAATTGTTGATTATTGGTGATTTTATGAGAAAATTTCCCATGAACCCATGAATTTCCCTATCCAATTTCATGAATTGTGATGGGTGTATTAATGCAAGATTAATGCTATGAATTTTGTTTATGTGGAATTAGTTATTGAATCATGAAGTTCCTCTTATAGTATGTAGTAATTGTGTATGTTGGAGTTGATTGTGATTCATCGCCCTTGTAGGGCAAAAGTATGAGGGTTTATACATCTTTATGGGAATTGTATGTAAGTTTATGATTCACTTAGAAAGTGAAGATCATATGATGATTGTGTAATCATGGTATTGTTGTAAGATCATTCTCCCCTACCCTTACATATGACTATGTATGATATGTTTACGACTATGTTAGTATTGGTATGTTGATTGAAAGGCTATTATCTTGAACACTCTTGGATATGATGTGAAAGGTTTACTTACGTATTGATGATTCTAAGGCTGAAAGGAAATTCTTACCTAATGAATCTATGAGCGATTATGATACCATGTTGACTTGAGTGCCTAGTGCATTCTTTCATGAACATGAATTTAAGTAAAGACTTAATATGACTAAAGGGAATTAGGCTTAGCACCGAGTGGATATGAAAATGAGATGAACGTTTTCCTGGACCTAAGGTATGTAGCCTTCATGCTCCGGCGGCATTCATGGACCTAAGGTATGTAGCCTTCCTTGGTCATATTGTGTCGAGCAAGGGTATTGAGGTAGATCCTAAGAAGACGGATGCAGTCAAAGGTTGGCCTAGACCTCTAACTCCTACCGATATTAGAAGCTTTTCAGGTTTGGTCGGTTACTATAGGAGGTTTGTTGAAGGTTTTTCCTCCATTGCTTCTCCGTTGATGGCTTTGACTCAAAAGAAGGCTAAGTTTGTGTGGTCGAAGGCTTGTGAGAAAAGCTTCCAAGAGTTGAAAGATAGACTTACCTCCGCTTTGGTGTTGAACTTACCGGAGGGTACCGATGGATTTGTTGTATATAGTGACGCCTCTTGAGTGGGTTTGGGATGTGTCCTTATGCAGCATGGTAAAGTGATTGCCCATGCTTCAAGGCAACTCAAGATACATGAAAAGAATTATCCGATCAATGATCTTGAGCTAGCGGTGGTAGTGTTTGCTTTGAAAATATGGAGACATTATCTATATGGGGTACATGTTGATGTGTTCACCGATCATAAGAGTCTTCAATATGTGTTTAGCCAAAAAGACTTGAATCTCTGACAAAGAAAGTGGTTAGAGCTTTTAAAGGACTATGACATGAGTGTCCTTTACCACCCTGGGAAAGCCAATGTAGTTGTGGATGCCCTAAGTCGATTGTCCATGGGTAGTGTGGCTCATACAGAGGATGAGAAGAGGGAGTTAGTTCGTGATGTACACAGGTTGGCCCGGTTAGGTGTCCCACTAGTGGATTCCACCAAGGGTGGTGTCATGGTCCATCATAGTTCTGAATCCTCCTTTGTGGTTGATGTGAAATCTAAACAAGACCTTGAACCCATATTAATGGAGTTGAAAGAATCGGTATTCAACAAGTCCGTTCAGGCTTCCTCCCAAGGGGGAGATGGGGTGCTTAGGTACCAAGGTAGATTATGTGTTCCAGATGTTGATGGCTTAAGGGAGAAAATTTTAAAAGATGCTCATGGTTCACGATATTCTATTCATTAGGGAGCCACCAAGATGTATCGTGACCTATGGGAAGTCTATTGGTGGAATGGCATGAAGAAGGATATAGCGGGATTTGTAGCCAAGTGTCCAAATTGTCAACAAGTTAAGGCAGAACATTTGAGACCGGGAGGCTTGTCCCAAGATATAGATATTCCCACTTGGAAGTGGGAGGATGTGAATATGGATTTTCTTGTGGGGTTGCCACGTACTCGAAGGCAACGTGATTCTATTTGGGTCATTGTTGATATAATGACAAAGTCCACCCACTTTATTCCCGTCAAGGTTTCATTTTTGGTGGAAGACTATGCCAAATTGTACATCAAGGAGATCGTGAAGTTGCATGAGGTTCCTCTATCAATTATATTGGATCTGGGTACTCAACTTACTTCACATTTTTGGAAGGCATTCCAAAAAAGGCTTGGTACTAAGGTCAAGCTTAGTACGACCTTTCACCCTCAAACAGCTGGTCAAGAGGAATGCACACTTCAAACCTTAGAATTAAGGGCGTGTGTAATATATTTTCAAGGTAATTGGGATGACCATCTACCATTAATAGAGTTTGCCTACAACAATAGTTACCACTCAAGCATTGACATGGCTCCGTTTGAAGCAATATATGGTAGGAGGTGTAGATCTTCGGTTGGTTGGTTTGAAGTAGGTGAAATTGCTCTAATTGGTCCCGAATTAGTTTATGAGTCCATTGAGAAAGTTTGACTCATTAGAGAGAGGTTGAAGACGGCCCAAAGTCGGTAAAAGTTTTATGCAGATGTTAGAAGAAGGGACCTAGAATTTGAAGTCAATGATGAGGTCTACTTGAAAATTTCACCTATGAAAGGTGTGATAAGGTTTGGCAAGAAGGGGAAACTTAGTCCCCAGTATGTGGGCCCTTATCAAATTTTGAAGCGTATTGAGAAAGTTACCTATGAGTTAGACTTGCTGAATGAGTTAGCTCCGGTTCACCCGGTATTTCATGTTTCTATGCTTAAGAAGTGCATTGGTGATCCGGTATCCATCATTCCTTTAGAAGGTTTGGGAGTTGATGAGAGTCTTTCATATGAAGAGATTCTGGTAGAGATCTTAGACCGGCAAGTCAAAAGGTTGAGGAGTAAAGAAGTAGCGTCCGTTAAGATTTTATGGATTAATCACTTAGTTGAAGGTGCTACATGGGACGCCAAGGCCGATATGATGTCCCTCTATCCTCATCTTTTTCCTTCTACTCCTATTCCCACTTCAGGTGAGTAGTTTTTCTTGAGTTTGGTGTTTTGGAAGTCATATGTGCTATGAGTGTTCTTAATGATTTCCTTATAATATGCATGTTCTTGTGAGAATTCATATTTAGCATAAATTGAGTTTTCATGATTTAGAAGTTCCTCATGTTGAATTGCATTTTTGTAGGATAATTGTCTATTTGACTTCATGAGATGATTTGATGAACATGCTTAATTGTGTTTGTGATAAACATGCTTAGTTATGCTTTTGACGAAATGGCATATTGGCTCCATATTGTGGTGTTGAGCTTACATAGAGTTGGAGAAGGTAATTCTTCCCATGTTTATATGAAATGATGAATTTTGTGCATAATGGGTTGTAGATGTAGTTTCCTACTTCCTTGTGATTGCATTGGTTATGTCTTGAGATGGAGTTGATGTATCCTCCTTAGAATTGAGAATTGTTTATATGTTGCATGCATGATGGGCTGCTAGTCTTTAGTTATTATTTATGTAAGGTGTCTAAATCATCATTCGAGGACGAATGTTCCCAACGGGGAGATAATGTAACACTCTGGAAAATGATAGGTTAAACTAGATCCTAAACGTAAGGTTAAAAATCTTAAAATGACTCTGTGAAGATTAGAAGACCTTCTAGAGTTGAAAGGGAGTTTATTTGAGTCAAGGCCAAGGGCCAAATGCCAAGGATAAGGTGCCAAGTCAAGGCCAAAGGCCAAGGCTGACCCTAGCTAGGAGCACACTGCCCCACCTTCACGAGTGGGACCACAGATCGTGGTCCACTTCACGGCTCATGAAGGGGCTCGTAAATCTTCCTTGGCCATGGAGAATTGGCCACCCTTTGGCCTAGCTACTGCCTCAAGTTCACGAAAGGGACCACGGCTTGTGGACTTGACCATTGCTCGCAGAGCCCTTCGTGAAGAAGACTTGGTAAAAGTAGCTAAGGACCCCAAGTGGCAAGCTCACTGCCTTAAGCACCACGAGAGGGACCACGGCTCGTGGTCTTGACCACGGCTCGTGGAGACCCTCGTGGTAATGCCTTGGGCTTGTGAGCCTAAGGAACCAAGTGCCAAGCCACTATCCAACCTTCACGAGGAGGACCACGGGTCGTGGTCCTCACCACAACTCGTTAAGCGGCTCGTGAGCCTGGACGGGAATCCTTAAATGAAGGTCAAGTAGGTCTGTTCCATTTTAAGTCCAATCAAAGTGAGCTCATTTTAGGTATTATTGGGGGTACTATATAAGTTGATTTTAAGTCAAATTCACCCAATTTTAGTCATTAATTCACAACACCCAAATAATTCCCAAAATCCTCTTCCTCAATATTTTTCTCACTAGAAATCCTCCATTGAAGAAGAACAAGAACTTGATGGCTAGGGCTCAAGAATCTACTTTCTCAACTCCAATTCGGGGGGAAATCTTGAATGAAGGTATGGGGGTTTTGATTCAAGGAAAGCTTTCTTCCAGGAAGCCCTAAAAACTCTATATTTCAAATTACTAGATTCTTCAAAATCTAGGGTTTTCAATCTATATCATGGGTTCTTCCTAAAAACGATTTCAATGAGTCAATTGACTATTATTATGATTGAACTGTTGGTTATTGGTGATTTTATAAGAAAATTCCCACGAAACCATGAATTTCCCCATGACCCAATTTCATGAATTGTGATGGGTGTATTGATACAAGATGAATGCTATGAATTGTGTTTATGTGGAATTAGTTATTAAATCATGAAGTTCCTCTTATATTACATAGTAATTGTGTATGTTAGAATTGATTGTGATTCATGGCCCTTGTAGGGCAAAAGTATGAGGGTTTGTACATCTTTATGGGAATTGTATGTAAGTTTATGATTCACTTAGAAAGTGAAGATCCTATGATGATTGTGTAATTATGGTATTGTTGTAAGATCATTCTCCCCTACCCTTACACATGACTATGTATGATATGTTTACGACTATGTTAGTATTGTTGTGTTGAATGAAAGGTTATTCTCATGAACACAGTATGGATATGATGTGAAAGGTTTACTTACGTATTGATGATTCTAAGGTTGAAAGGACATTCTCACCTAATGAATCTAGGAGCTATTATAATACCATGTTGACTTTAGTGCCTAGTGGATTCTTTCATGAACATGAATTTAAGTGAAGACTTAATATGACTAAAGGGAATTAGGCTTCGCACCGACTGGATATGAAAATGAGATGAAAGCTTTTACGTTAGAAAGCCAGCTTCCCAATGTAAGTTATTTCATGTGATGGAAACATTTTACGTCAGAAAGTCCAGGTTTCTAGTAGCAATCTCCTTATCCCATAACCATGTGCCCACATAGCTCTTTAGCTAGTGAATCCACCTAAATTCTATACATGTTAGTTCTACCTTAGGCAAGTAGGACACCTCTTTTCGGTGTAAGGTCATGACACCGGATTCCATGTAGCGCACATGGTCTATGTCGGTTAAACCTAAATTTCCCTATATGACAAGAACATGAATAAGAATAAGTATATGAACATGAACTTGAACTATACTTATGACTTTTTATTGAGTTTTACTTGGTGTGAGTGTGGGTTTGGGACTTTACTTGTAAACTGCACAAGTAGACTTATAAAGGGGTTGTGGGGTTGTTTCTCTTATGCTATGAAAATTTGGATTATGTATGCATGATATGTATGATTGTTAAGATTGACGTTACTTGCTACAAGTATGAACATGAATTGTTCCTTATATATGTGTATTGGCTATGATGAGTTCAAGGAATGTTAGTATGATGTTGGTGACCTAAAACTGTTACTTGGAATATGGTAGGGTTATGGGATCTTGCATTTGCATTGCACTAGTATATCTTTTGGGTTGCTTCTATTATGGTTTGACTTATGTTCTTTCATAACTGTGCATAATGGCTTTTAAACTTGATAAAGGCATGGTTTCAACTAAGTGTCCCGTTTATGCATGTTTTAAGGAGTTTTATGCATGGCTTCCATATTTAGTACTTATGTGCTAACCCATATTTCTACATTTTCAATAAGTGTAGTTTTCGGTCGTTGAGACATACTTCTTCATTTAAGAGAAGCTTGGGTTGACTATTCCCTGAGCTTGGTGAGTCTTTATGGTTCGAGGACAAGACATTATCCGTTTCTAGTCCCTTTGTATTTTCTATTTTTGAGCCTATGTTGTATGAAAAGGGGTGTGGCCCTTATTGACTCTCTATTGTATTTTTCACGCCCCGAGCCTACACCCTTGGCGGGACTGGAACTCGAGGACCATTGTTGGCCCCAAGCGAACCCTTGGCCTGGCTTACTTAACTCAGCGGAAGACTCTAAGCATGATGAAAATGATAAAATGAACTTACTCAAATAGCTTAATAATATAACTTAGAATGTTAAAAGAATTAAACATTCAACTTGGCCAAAATGGCAACCCAAGTCTTAACATAAGATAAATTAGAAGACTACAAAACTAATAATTGACTGTCTATGAAGCCTCTAAAACAACTGAGAGAGATGTTGGGACAAACCACACAACATCCTAATGAACTAAACTAGAAAGCAAATAAAGGAGTCCTTTGAATGCAAGGAGGCTCACCACAGACTCTGAGTGTTCAAGCTGGATCAACGAGGCACTGAATGATGATCCTGATTACCTGCGTCTGCATCATAAAATGATGCAGGCCAACTGGCATTAGTACATTGAATGTACGAGTATTCGAGTTGGAATGCTAAACAATACATAGGCTTGAAAAGATTCTAAAAGAAACACTTAACTTGGCTCTTCTCAACTCATGAATATCTTAACTCAAAATAAAGCAATGAACACATGCAATATATGAAAATATTTATAAAACAATAAAAGCAACTTAGTTCGTTATAGAAAATACAATAACAAATTCAACTTTACTTATATAATAAAGTAATATACTTTTTCTGGGAGATTCTATAACCGACAACCACCATTATGAGCCTAAGTGGTGATACAACTCTTGCCCACGCGGCCAGAACTGTCCTATACTTTGCCGTCATATAGAACGCTTAACTTAGTGGATCCACTAGTCTATGCTAAAAGCATCTTAAGGAGTCATCTAAAAAGTATGATCCTTTACTACCCATGATGGCTACATGGTTTATGGCGACTTGAGTTAATATGAACTCGCATCCCCATATCGGTGATCAATACTACTCCTAAAATATACTTAGCTCATATGATTTGAAAATCAAAACTTTTTCTTTGGTTTGAGATAATTACTCAACACTTAGCTTAACAACTCCCTTGGAATTGATATTTCCCTTTCTTAGACAAATGTGAAAACATTTAAAACTCTTGGGAATACTTAGTTCCCTTATAGCTTTTTGAGAATCGAACTCAACTCTTTACTCTTTGCTTAACTTGAAACTTAAGTCTTAAAACAAGGTTAAAACATTTGTTAAAGACTTTTGAAAACCTTAAAAACATTGCTTGGACTTGCGTTTTAACTTCTAGACTTGACTCTTAACTTCTATTGACTTTGATCCTAACTTTCCTTGAATTGGATTATGGAGTCAAGTTTCTTGATCTCATGTTTATGGATGATTTCATGATGTTTAGATGTATCTTAGAGTGTTGGAATCAACTATAAAACATATGTACATTGCTAAGGAACAAGTACTAAACGGTGGGGAACGAATGGGGAGACCTGGCGTCCCTGGCACTTTGAGAGGCGCGGGGCGCCAGCCTTCAACATTCAGGGACTGGTCTGGCGTGCGCTGGCTGGTGCGGCTCCCCAAGGGTGAAGATTCAGAGACCCTTTTGGGGGGCGCTGGCTGGCGCGATGCCCCACCATTATCCCCAGGTGTTTGACGACTTTTCTCCTCCGTTTTTTCATCTCTAAACCCTCTAAACTTCAATGGTTCTTTCCCCAAACACTTAGGATCATTTATACTACCAATATATGATAGATTCAAACCGAAATTACACCTGTATACATGAATCAAATTGCAAGAACCATCAACAACACAACCCACAAGAAATTCTAACGAAACTTCAACAATGTTCATCAAGAATTCAATTTTTAAACTTTCAAAGACTTAATTTCACTGAATTGAATCATGGTTGGTGCATGGGCGAACTAACCCAACGCTATGTGATCTCACATACCTTTTTAGGGATCACCCCCGATGAAATCCACAAGTTATCCTTGACGAAGTCGACGAATCTTGTTTCCTCTCCTTTCTCCTCTTTTATCTTTTCTCCAAGCCCTAGCGTGAACTCTAACTTTTCTAAACTGACCAAAATCTAGTTTTACCCCAATTAATCTCCTAAAAATGAATTATAATAATTAGGTAAAGAAAAGACTAAATTACCCTTCCAAAATCCGGATTAGACTTTCCTTAATCCAACTGCCCAACTTCCAAAGGGCCTAACTTACTCATACGAACTCGGAATCGCGCAAACTCAGCGGCGTTGGAAAGTTAATTCCAAGAGCCTTCCAACCATTTCTGGAAGTACACCTAACTCTTACTGAGCTAGGAGTTATGGCCGTTTGAAGTTGACCAAAACTCAACTTTTCCTAACTTAAATAAATTTCCAGATTTTCATTCTTTCCAAAAATGACTATTTCCAATTAATAGCTTCTTCCTAGTTATTTCAAATTGCAAGATGTTACAATATTCGCTTGTTTTAGATGGTGTTTGAGACAAAGGTCTAGACTCTTATATTTCTTTTATGAGAAATACTTCTATTGTAAAAAGTTTTAATTCCGCATCATTTTTATGAATTTATGTTTATGATTATGCGAAGGGCTTGTATGAGACCCCTTTAAGGTCAAGTACGCCATGTTGCTCCTAGGGGGTAACCCCGGGTTGTGACAAGCCGTGACACTAGGGTAAGCTCTAATTATGTTACTAGGCTAAAAATGACTAAAAATACGTAGTTTAGGGGTTAAACGACGTAGTTTAGGGGTCCAACAATTATGGAAAAGACCAAATGACCCCTGACTTAAAAACTGTCGGGGCCAACCGACGGACCGTGGATGGACTTACGGTCTGCCCTGTCAACCATCGATCGGCTTTAGAGAGGTTGAATCTGGGTGTCTGAACCACAGACTGTAGTCCCACCTATGGTCCGTATGTCCTGGCGTAGGTTGACCCTTGGACGAATTTTGTCTGAGTTTCTGGGAGGGACTGTAGGTGGTCATTCACGAACCCCACCAACGGTCCGTGGGTGGTGCCCGTCGGTGGTACCTGTAAATTCTGATTTTTGCAAACTATTCTTTCTAGCACATAGGGTGTTACATTATCTCCCCCTTGGGAACATTCGTTTTCAAATGTAGACTAAACTAACTGGAAATAGAGGGAAAGAGCTGCAAACCTACAACTACGTACTGGAAACTGAAATCTGACTGAACTAAGTTCCAAGAACATGCAAATATGTTGAAAATACAAGTATAACTGAAGGAACATGATACTAAGACTGAATCCACACATGAGTAACTACTGGAGAGGAACTATTACCTCAAGATGAAATGGAATCGAAAGGAAAGAGATGAGGATACTTGTCCTTTATGGCTACTTCTTCTTCCAAAGTAGTTCCCTCAACGGATTGACTACTCCACAAAACCTTAATTAAAGCGACTTATTTGTTTCTCAACCTTCAAACATGACAATCAAGAATCTCAACTGGCACATCCTCGTAAGTGAAACTATCCTTCACAGCCACACTTTCCAATGGTACTATGGATGCTGGATCACCCACACACTTCTTCAACAACGAAATATGAAAGACCGGATGCACTGCTGCTAGTTCTGCTGGTAACTCTAACTTATAGGCCACCTTTCCAATTCTTTTCAAAATCCTGCAAGGGCCTATATATCTAGGACTGAGCTTCCCTTTCTTGCCAAATCTCATCACCCCCTTCATAGGAGACACTTTTTGGAAAACCCAATCATCAATTTGGAACTCCAAGTCCTTTCTCCTTACATTGGCGACTCTGGGCTATCTTAAGTCTATCTCTAATGAGCTGAACTTTTTCCATAGCTTCATGAACCGAATCCGGCCCTAACAAGGTTGATTCAACTAGTTCAAACCACCCAACTGGATATCTACATTTGCACCCATACAATGCCTCATAAAGGGTCATCTGAATGCTGAATGGTAACTATTATTGTAGGCGAACTCTATAAAAGGAAGGTTATCATCCCAAGTACCCTTGAAGTCGATCACACAAGCTCTAAATATGTTTTCTAGGGTCTGAATGGTACACTCTGCCTGATCATCCTTCTGTGAATGAAATGTTGTTCTAAGATTAACCTGAGTACCAAGACCTTTCTGAAATGACTTCCAAAAATGAGAGGTAAACTTAGGACCTCTATCTGAGATGATAGACAAAGGAACCCCATGCAACTTGACTATCTCATTAATGTAAAGCTTGGTGTAGTCCTCTGCTGAATTTGTAGTCTTAACAGCCAAAAAGTGAGCAGACTTAGTAACTCTGTCAACCATCACCCAAATGGAGTAATGTTGTCTGCGAGTACGAGGTAAACCTGTAATGAAGTCCATGTTAATCACTTCCCACTTTCATATAGAAATGTTAATCTCTTGAGTCATACCTCCTAGTTTCTGATGTTCTACCTTCACTTGTTGACAATTGGGGCACTTAACCAAAAAAATCTGCTATATCCCTCTTCATGCCATTCCACCAAAAGACTTCCCACAAATCACGTTACATCTTATTGGCGCCTAAATGAATAGAATACCCGGAGTTAAGGGCTTCTTCAAGAATCTGTTGTCTCAACTCACCCACCTTAGGAACACATACACAACCATGATAGCGAAGAAAACCATCTCCATATTAGGAGAAAACCTCAACCCTCTTCTCATGAACTGCACCCTTCAGTTGAAGCAATATAGGATCATTTTTTTGTTTTTCCTTAAACTCCGCTACTAATGAAGATTCTGACCAATTCTGAACTATCACATCATCCACTGATATGTTCATAACGCAAAATCCTAAGAGACCGCCTGTGAACATCTTTCGCTAGTTCTTCCCTTTCTTCCTCAACATATGCTACACTACCCATAGATAGTCTGCTAAGAGCATCAGCTACTACATTGGCCTTACCAGGATGGTAAAGCACATTCATATCAAAGTCCTTGAGGAACTCAAGACATCTCCTCTAGCAAAGATTCAACTCTTTCTAGGTGAATACATACTAAAGGCTTTTATGGTCTGTGAACATATCTACGTGAACACCATACAAGTAATGTCTCCAAATCTTTAAGGAAAATACTATTGCTTCAAGCTCGAGGTCATGAGTCGGATAGTTCTTCGCATGCACCTTAAGCTATCTAGAAGCATACATTATAACCTTACATCGCTGCATCAACACACAACCTAAACCAACTCTAGATGCATCACAATAGATCACATAACCATCTGAACCCTATGGAAAAGTCAAAATAGGAGTTATAGTCAACCTAGTCTTCAATTCTCAAAAGCTCTTCTCACAATCATCTGACCACTGGAACTTAACCTTTTTCTGAGTCAACCTAGTCAATGGAGAAGCTATGGATGAAAATCCTTCCACGAACCTTCTGTAATAACCCCCTAGACCCAAGAAACTTATGATATCTGTAGGAGAGGTAGTTCTGGGCCATTGTTTCACTGCCTCTATTTTTTGAGAATCCACTTGGATCCCTTCGCTAGACACTATGTGACCAAGGAAAGCAACAGATTGCAACCAAACTCACATTTGCTAAACTTAGCGAATAAATGGCGATCTTTGAGAGTTTGCAGGACAGCCCTCAAATGAGTCACATGTTCTTCCTCATTCCTAGAGTAAATAAGGATATCATTAATAAAGAAGATAACGAACAAGGCTAAATACTACTTGAACACCCTGTTCATCAAATCCATGAAAGCTACATGAGCATTGATTAGTCCAAATGATATAACTATAAATTCATAATGACCATACCGAGTTCTGAAGGTTGTTTTTTCAGAATGTCACTCTATCTAATTTTGAGCTGATGATAACCGAATCTGAGATCTATCTTTGAAAAATGACTAGCACCTTGAAGTTGGTCGAACAAGTCATCAATCCTGGTGATAGGGGTACTTATTCTTGATTGTGATTTTGTTCAACAGCCGATAGTCAATGCACATCCTGAGAGAACCATCTTTCTTTTTCACGAACAACACTGGTGCACCCCATGGGGAAATACTGGGTCTGATGAAGCCCTTATCTAGGAGGTCTTTCAATTGCTCTTTCAATTCCTTAAGCTCAGCTGGAGCCTTTCTGTAAGGAGGAATAGAAATAGGTTGGGTATCTGGAAGGAGATCAATTCTAAAGTTGATTTCCCTTTCGGGAGGAACTTTGGGAAGATCTTCTAGAAATACTTCTGAGAACGCTTTTACTAGTGGTTTTGACTCAAGATTTGGAATTTCAGAGCTTCAATCCTTAACCCAAACTAGATGATATAGATAACCCTTAGAGATCATCTTTCTGGCCTTAAGGTAAGAAATGAATCGACCCATAGGCACTGAGCTACTACCCTTCCATTCTAAGATTGGCTCGTCTAGAAACTGAAAACGAACGATCCTAGTTCTACAATCGATTGAGGCATAACATGAATGTAACCAATCCATGCCTAGAATGATATAGCAGTCTACCATTTCTAACTCTACAAGATCTACTGAGGTGACTTTCTGAGACACTATGACAGGGAATTTTTTGTATACCAATCTAGCTATAACTGGGTCACCGACTGGAGTAGAAACTAAGAAAGGTTTTGAGAGAGTTTCTGGACTGACACCGAAGTTTACTGCTATATAAGGAATTAGAAAGTAAAGAGTAGCCCCTAGATCTAACAAAGAATAAACATCTAAATGAAAGACTCACAACGTACCAGTAACCACATTAGGAGAATCTTCCTGATCCTGGCGAGCCTGGAGAGCATACAACATGTTCTGGCACTAACCGCCACCTGTACCAGATGAGTTAGCCTGGTGAGTCGGGCGACCTGCTGGTGCTGATAAATTTGTAGACCAATCCCTACCATTGTTACCTCCTTGACCCTGTTTAGAAGTAGGGCAATCCCTCAATCTGTGACCAGTCTGACAACACCTAAAATATCCATTTTTCCCTGTAAGATACTCGCCCGGATGGTTCTTAGCACACTTTGGACAAGTTGGGTAGGTTCTAGAAACGAAAACACTTCCTTGGGACATAGATCCTGATGCCCTACCTTTCTGATCCTATCGAAAACTGGAGAATGGAACACTAGCTGATGAAGGTGTTGAGCTGAATATTTCTACTAAAACTATGAGCGATTTCCACCGCCCAATTTCGACTGAGAATACTCATAGTTGCCTGTCCTAGCCTTCTTATTATCCTTAGTCTATTCCCTAAGCATATCTCTCTCAACCTGTTGAGCATGCGTCATAAGCCTTGAGATGTTCATATCTTCTAACAACAGCATTTATGCACTGCGTTCTCACCAAGTCTGATACCCTAAATAGAAACTTACTCATCTGAGCCCTATAATCGGAAACCATGTATGGAACATACCTGAGAGCTGGGTGAACTTAAGTCCGTACTCTTGGACTGTCATGGAACCTTGCCTCAAATTCATGAACTCCTGAGCTTATGCCTCTCTCAACTCTCTTGGAAATAACTTGTCTAGAAATGCTCCAGTAAAACACTCCCAAGTCACAGGAGTTGCATTCTCACCCCTGTTGTCTTTCCACTGTGTAAACCATATGTGAGACACATCCATAAGCTAGTAGGACGCTAACTCAACCCTATCATTTCCTGTCACCTGCATCACTCCAAAGATTTTCTTGACCTCACCAATGAAGTTCTGGAGATCCTCACCAACATGCGACCCTAGAAACACAGGTGGGTTTATCCTAACAAAATCACGAACCTTTGTTGCCTCTGATCCACCACTATCATATGCAGGAACTGGAACCTGTTGATTATTCTGGTTAGCTACACTCTGGGACAACAGTTGAATAGCATTCTGAAACTCTACATTTGAAACTTCTTGATCTGGTACAGAAAGAGCTACGTTAGCGTTGCATGCATTAGCATTCATGGGGTAATCTCTACGATGAGACATGATCTGAAAATACGTAATGATGGATTAGAAAGAGAGATCATACCAACACACGATAAGAATATCAAGAAAGTAAAGATTTCCTAAAACACTTCGTAGCCTCCCCCTCATAAGTGTGGCACGCTTCACACTCATGAAAGGGACTCTACTTAGTGCAGCTTTTCAAACATCCTAGGACTCTTGAACCTAGTGCTCTGATACTAAGTTTGTCACATCCCGAGGTTGCCTCGAGGCTACCCCCTCGACGTCAACACGGGACCTAGGATCACGAGTGACCCCAAGTTAACCCTGCTGGCATATCATAAGCATACTTAAAGATTTTCTGAATAATAGACATACTGTGCAGAAGCTTAAAACATACTATAAAATGAAATCATGGGGGATACCCATTATAAGTCTTTATATATAAAACTGAGTTTAATGACAATTGAAAGATCAAGTTCAAACTAAAACTGAATCTAAACTATGTCTGAATGAAAGACTCTACTGATTAGAGATGCTGGGATATGCCCCAACTAACTCTAGAAAAACTGAAACTAAACGACTGAATAAAAGATATGTCAATCATCCTCAAAGAATGAGGACTCACCACTGATGTAGCTGAATTGGAGATCGGGAATCGATCTATGCGTGATCTGAATGTTGAGGACCTGAACCTACATCACGAGAAGATGTAGCGCAGAGCATGCGTCAGTACTTCAAAGGTACTAAGCATGCATGATAGGATAAAGCTAAAAAAATATATATAACTGAACATAACATACTGATCAATGATAAAAGATGAACATGAAGAATATACTGAACATACAAAACATGAACTAAATTGAATGCAATGACTAAAACTGAATACTGAACATATACTTGGTAACCTGGTCAATGCACTAGAATCTAACTGTGGGGGATACTGTTAATTGACATAAAACCACGAGAGCTATCCGTGAAATCTGATGTATCACCCCATTGAGAGGACCAAATATACCTTGCCAAGGGTATAAAGGCATGACTGGCGTGATCAGTAAATATGGTGCCCATGGAGGGGGCTTATCCTACGGGTGCACGTATTTATTGGACTATGAGGGTGACTGACCCTTAGTCCACTCGGTATTAAGCCTACTCCCCACTGATTATATAAATAACACATTATGACTGAATTTTTGTAATACTAAATAGCTCAAAATACTGACATGCTAACTGAAAATGCAACATTAATATATTAATAATTAAACATTCTTAACTGAGGCATGTATATTTGAATAAACTGACCTAGCATGTGTAATTCATGAACTAAACAAATCTACACAATTACGTTTCTGAGCTTCAAACAAGAACTAAGCAACAATTCTACGAAAACATGATAATCTGATTTGGTAATGTCTAACAACTGAATAACAACATAATTTCTGAAATTCTAGAAACTCTAGGTCTAACATGATATAGAGAATCAAGAATCAGACTGAATTCTAGGGACCTAATGGGTAAAAGGAACCCACTAGTGAAATCCCACATATATGTTGATGAATTCACAGAGAAATCTTTCGATTTTGGGACTGGAATTGAAGAAATCTTGTTTTGTTCTTAAAAGTTGTTGAGGCCAACCACCGGACTGACCGATGGACCGTGGATGTACCTACGGTCCGTCCTCTGAACTGTCGACCGGTTTCAGAGAGGTTGAATCTAGGGGTCTGAACCACAGATTGTGGTCCCACCTACGGTCCGTAGGTCCTGGCGTAGGTCAACACTTGGATGAATTTTGTCTAAGTTGTTGGAAGGGGCTGCAGGTGGTCATCCACGGACCTACGGTCCGTGGGTGGTGCCCTTCGGTGGCACCTGCAACTTCTGATTTCTGTAAATTGGTCCTTCTAGCGTACGGGGTGTTACACAATGATTGTTTTTCCCTACATTCCCTATGGACTATACTTGGAGCATGTAGCCTTAATTTTTCTTTGATCACTAACTTTAGATACGACAAGTTATTGTAAGAGTTGCCTCAATTATTTTTTTTCCGCGGATGCTGCCTCTTCATGCCAACATGTTCCAGCTTGTCTTGGTACTTTTACAATTTTAGGAACGCTGACCAAATCACGGGATTATGGTGTAGTTTACTGGGCACCAATTTTTATGGGTAGTGGAGCCTATTTTTCTGGGCATTTTCTATTTCTTTGGTGCATATATATATATATATATATATATATATTCTTATAGTTGTTTGAGGCAGATTTGGACCAGAGGAGTGGAAAGTCTTCTTTGTTCTAATTCAGATTTGGACCAGAGGAGTGAAAAATCTTCTTTGTCCTAATTCCTTCATCATTTTGAGTTTTCATGGACTTGATTGTGCTCTACCTTCTACATATTGAATTTACTCGTCGTTACCCATGGTTTTTTCCCGGCTTGTGTTTTCCACGTTAAACTATTTGTCATTTTTATGTTTCAAAATCTGTCTTATTTTTATACATGTTATTACCTAACAATTGGTATCTGAGCAAGGTTCAAACATGTCTACTGTAACCAAAAGGCTTAGAGACTGCAAGATCCGGATGAAGGTTATTCTAACACACAATGGTTAGAAAAAGGCTTTAGCAGGAAAGTCAAATAATCATGATTCTATGAACGACGAACAATGAGAGGAGTTGGATGAAAATGCACTTTCTTCAATTCAACTTAGTCTTTTTAACCCCTATTCTAAGCCTAAACCACGATGTTTTCACCTACTTAAGGGCTTGGAAAGTGTTAAACAGTTCATTTATGTTAATTAATACTTCAACTCATTAGAGCAAGGTTCCAAGAGGAGAAAGACTAGGGTTTCGAGCTTCGTTGATTTCCCCAAAATTTTTGTTGTACTAGTTATGTAAGGCTACCATAATGTTGGAATAGTTCGTTCTCACATCCTACATCTACTTTCAAATAGGTAAAATACTAATCTAGGGTTCTATTTTTAGATTTGAGTAATCTTGAGATGAGTTGATGTTGAGTTCTGAGTTCTTGAGTTCCTGATTCTTTTAAAAATTATATTCCTAATTATTGAAATTCTATATTTTATGCATTGAGATTCTTGAGTTGATTCGTGCATGTCTATATTTCAACATGAACCCTACTAATTGAGTATTCTTGAGATGAGTAGTATCCTTGAAATTTGAGTATTGTGTTTTTCCTTATTGTTATTGAGATCCTTGAGTTGAGTTGTTCATATCTATATTTCAGCATGAACCCTATTTTGAATTACAAATTTTGAGAATCTTTTAAGGCCAGCATTGTTTTCTTAATCAAAGTATTTGAGAAAGTAAAAAGGAGTTTGAGAAAGAGTTTTAACCAAGATTTGAGCATGAGTATGTCACGCCCCAAGCCTACACCCTGGGCAGGACGGGCACTCGAGAACCATTGTTGTCCCCAAGCGAACCCTTGTCCTGGATTACTTACTCTGCGGAAAACTTTAAGCATTAAGAAAAGAACTCAAATGCAATATAACTCAACTTTCTCAAACTAAACTCATATTGTTTTCAAAATAAACATTTAACATAGCCAATGTGGCAACTCAAAACTGAACATAAGTCAATAACAAGATAAAGACAAATGAACTAACTGACTGTCTATCTATGAAGCCTTTAATAACTGAGATGGATGTCGGGACAAGACCTAGGACATCCTAATGAATAAAATACTGAAAAGTAATAAAAAGGGATCCTCCGAAAGCAAGGAGGCTCACCAACAAACTCTGGAGCTCAACTACAATAAACGATGTGATGGGTGATGATCTCGGTTACCTGTATCTGCATCATAATAAGATGTTGGCCAACTGGCATCAGTACATTAAATGTACGAGTATGCGAGTTGGAATGCTAATCACAACATAGGCTTGAAAAGAATCTCAAATAAACACTTACCTTGGCTTTACTCAACCCCTGAATAACTTAACTCAACATAAAACAATAAAACATAAGCAATATATAGAAAGATTGTAAAACAGTGGAAAACATCTTAGTTTGTTAAAGAAAATACAATAAGAAACTCAACTTTACACATATAATAAAGCAATATAGTTTTTGTGGGAGATTCTCTAGCCGACAACCACCACTATGAGCCTAAGTGTTGATACAGTGTCTTGCCAACGCTGCCAGAACTGTCTTTTACTTTGTCATCAAATATAACGCCTTAACTAAGTGGATCCAGTAGTCTATACTAAAGAACAACTTAAGGAGTCGTCTAAAAAGTATGATCCTTTACTACCCATGATGGCTACATGGTTTATGGATACTTGATTTAATATGAACTCACATCCCCATATGGTGCTCAATACTACTCCCAAAATATACTTAGACCATATGTTTTTAAAACAAACTTATTTCTTTGGTTTGAGATAATTACTCAAAACTTAGCTTAAAACCTCTCTTGGAATCGATGTTCCCTATCTTGCTCAAGTGTGAAATCATTTCTTAAGTTTTGGGAATACTTAGTTCCCATATAAACTTTGAAGAATAAACTTTACTCTTAACTCAACTTGAACTTTAAGTCTTAAAGCAAAGTTAAAACATTTGTAAAAGACTTTTGAGAACTTTATGCACTTCTCTTGACTTAATTCTTAACTTTTAGACTTGACTCTTAACTTTCCTTTAATTGAATTATGGATTCTAAGTTCATGATCTCATGCTTATGGATGATTTCATGATGTATAGGTGTACCTTAAAGTGTTGGAATCAACTAGAAATCATAGGTACGTTGCTAAGGAACTAGTACGAATTAGGGCTGGCAGGGAGACCGGGTCGGCCCACCCCGACCCGCAACCGGTTCGAGAATCGGCTCGCCGGACCTGGTCCCGTACATTTCGCGGGTTGGGAGGGGTTCGGGATAGGGGACCGGTTAGGCGCTGGTTCACCCTTTGGGCCCGGTCGACACAGCCCGGCTGAACCGGCCGGTTCGCAGGATCCCCTAAATTTTTAATTTTTTTTAAATTATATCCGTTGGGGCAACGGCTAGTGGGCCCCCCCAACGGATTTATTCACCTTTTTTTCCCTTCCCCAACACCCCCTACCACCCCTACTTTTAATACTTTAATTTAAACCCTCAAGTTATCATAAATACACTTTAACCCATTTTTAATATTATAAATACCCCTCTATCTCTTATTATTTCTTACAAAATCATCTATTCTCTCATCTATTTTTTATATCCTCTCAATCTTAAGTCTCAATTTTTTATTCCATTTAAGTCTCATATTATATCATAATATATATAATTCTCATATTTGCTATCAAGTATTGGAGTTCCAAATTACAAGTTACAACAAACTACAAGCTTCAAGAATCGGT